>VWPU01010118.1:31146-62810 GCA_013398955.1 Callaeas wilsoni | reverse complement strand
CCTGGCCATCCTGTAGGTGCCATATGACAGCACTCAAGATGATCTACTCCATAACCTTGCCAGGCACTGAGGTCAGGCTGACTGGCCTGGAGTTCTTCAGACCCTCCTTCTGGCACTTTTTATGGATGGGGTTACACTGGCACCTCCAGTCCTCTGAGACCTCCACAGTGAGCCAGGACTGATGGTAAATGATGGGGAGTGGCTGGATGAGCTCCTTGCCCAGCTCCCTCATCACCCTTGGATGGATCCCGTCTGGTTTTATAGATTTGTGAGCATCTAAGTGGCTCAGCAGGTCTCTGACTGCTTCCTCCTGGATATCAGAGGTCTGTTCTGCTCCCTGACACCATCTACCAGCCCAGGAGACCACTTGTCCTGAGGACAACCTTTCTTGTTGTTGAAAACTGAGGCAAAGAAGGGGTTAAGTACCTCAGCCTTTTCCTCATCTTTAGTTACAATATTCCCCCTCATCCAATAAAGAATAGAGGTTGTCCTCGCTCCTCTTTTTGCCATTAATGTATTTATAAAAACATTTTTATTATCCTTCACAAAAGTGGCCAGATTAAGTTCTAATTGGGCTTTCACCTCTCAAGTTTTATTTCTGCATGACTTAACAACATCCTTGAACTCTTCCCGAGTTGCCTGCCCCTCTTTCCAAAGGTGAAACACCCTCTTTTTTCCCCCAAGTTCCTTGTCTCCTACAAGAGGCTTTACCCACAAGTCTCCTACAAGTTAGTCTCCTACAAGAGACTTTACCTAGACCTACGAGTTCCACATAAGATTTCCAGCACCCACCACCTAGATTTAAAGCAAATTCAGAAAATCCAAAAACATTGGAATCACAGACTCTCAGAATTATTTAGATTGCAAAAGACCTCCAAGTCAAAGATCATCAAGTCCAGCTTGTGACCAATCCCCAGCTTGTCACCAGCCCAGAGTGCCACATTCAGGCATTCCTTGGACAACTTCAGGGACAGGGACTCCACACCTCCCTGGGCAGCCCCTTCCAGTGCCTGACCACCTTTATGTGAACAATTTTTCCCTAATTTCCAATCTAAACTTCCTCTGGCATAACCTGAGGCCATTTGCTCTGGTGTAGTTAGTAGTTTAGGAATGGTATTCACTTATCACTCTCTTCCCCCCACACCATCACCACCACTGCGGTGGCTGGAGAGGAGAATTGGAGGCACAAAAGGTAAAGATCAGGGGCCAAGAACAATTTACCGGAAACAGCAATGAGGTAAGAAAATAAACAGTAACAGCAACAGCACTGACAAAAGTGTACAAAAGAGAGAGATTCACATGCAAAGTGGCCACCATGGAGGACAACCAACTGCAACCACTCCAGCCCGAATGAGACACTCCCTTCCTCCCACCCCTGGCAATGTGAGGTGGTACAGAACAACCTCCAGGTCCTGGCCATGCCCCTCCCAGCTGCTGCAAAAAGGAACCCTGTTCTGGCTGGAACGAGGATATCCTGTCCCTGTTCCCTGGGAGCAGAGCCCGACTCTCCCCCGGCTGCCCCCTCCTGTCAGGGAGTTGTGCAGAGCCACAAGGTCCCCCCTGGGCCTCCTTTTCTCCAGCCTGAGCCCCTTTCCCAGCTCCCTCAGCCGCTCCTGGGGCTCCACCCCCTTCCCCAGCTCCGTTCCCTTCCCCGGACACGCTCCAGCCCCTCCATGTGTCTCTTGTCCCGTGCGGCCCAGAGCTGTCCCCAGCACTGGAGGTGCCTCAGCAGCGCGGGCACAGGGGACGGGCAGTGTCACAGCCTGGGGCTGTGTCACACACTTTTCCGATTCAGGAAAAGCCTCAGTTCCTGCTGCTGGACAGGTACACAATCCCCTGGGGCTGCTGTGGTGGTGTTGGGCAGCAAAGCCCTGCCTCCCTGGCTCTCCAACAGCTTTATCTGATAGCAAGTATGAAAATCAGAAGCCAGCTCAGGCTGAGAGCCTTGAAGAAGGCAGTCTTTCTGTCACTAGAATTTCAGCAGCTAGCTCGCTACCAGAAATTGCAGAAAAAATCACAGCAAATGAATGGGTGAGGAAAAAAGGCCAGTTCGTGCAGCAAGGCTTTCACAGCATGCTGTTATCTGTGCAGCACGGGGGTGCTTTGTGTAAAGCTCATCAGCTTTACCGCCCTTGTGCGCCTGCCCCAAAGGTGTATTCGATACAGTCCACTCAAACCAGCAACCATAAACTCCCACTGTGCAAAAAAAGAGGCAAGAAGTCATCTAACCTCTCCTCCAAGATTTTTCTTGTGTTACAAGTTCTTGGATAGACATTCTGATGTGTTTCAGGATTTGATGAAAGAAAAATAAACCAAAGCCACGCCTAGCTACACTGGCCAGTTTGGCTGAGCAGGGTGGGAGTGGTACAGGCCCCACCTCAGCTGCAGCCCCTGTCCCCCTCCCCACCCATCCCAACAAACTCCTTGTGCAAGCAGGAGGATGGAAGGGAGCAGTGCACTGCTCTGACCCCTTGGTACACCCTCATCCTCAGCACTTAAAGGGTTCAGGGGTTACGCAAGGCCTGTACTTAGTGGCACTGCAGGAAAAGCACTCACACCGCAGCCTGTGACAATCCAGGCTCACATGTCTTCAGTTTGCACGGCTGCTGTCATGGGTCTGGAAGGTTCGAAGCTAAATGCAGGCCCTGCCCCCAACAGCTAAGAACACAATCCTACCTCAGCCCCAATTACTGCCTGCTACAGGGGGCACAGTAATTTACAAAACTGCAGCTGTATTTTATCACACCGAGAGTGGTTTAGAGCACATCCTAAGGACACTTGTCCTTACTTCACTTTCCTGATGTACATGTGAGACATGAGAGGTCTCATTCCCTCAGCCAGTTCAGGCACACTTGAGGTTGACACTAAAAAGCACAAACAGCATGTTCAGCAGAGACCAGTTTTAAGTCTTTTATTCAGAATTATTCTGGAACCTCTTTCCACACTCTACTTATAGGTCAAGTCGACGTGCAATGGTGATGCAGAAAGCACTGATCTGCTGCAGGCCATCAGGAAAAACTTCATGAAAAGCATGGTTTTATTGGAAATAAATCATGCTAACAACTGATCCTTAACAGGTACAAAATACTAAACGGGTAAGAAAAAGAAAAGAAAGATTGGGTGCACTATTAAGACCAACATGTGAACTCAAGACTGCTGTGAAAAATCATACAAAAAAGGCAATAAGGAACAGTAATGCAGCATTAAAGGTGGGGGTACAGGGCAGACAAAAGTTACAAAACATCCTGTTTCAATATTTCTCATCCATATACTTGGTTCAAATACTGTAACAGTACTGGAAGGCAAAAAGCACCAGACATCCAACTAAAGAGATAAGAAAAGAGGGACATAAAATTAGCAAAAAAAGTAAAATCTGGTCATTAGGGAAGGAATTATTTCAAATACAGTTACTTAACAGAAACACAACACTTGGAAAAGCTGTTATTTCAGCATACATAGACAATACCATTATTCCAGCTCTATGGAAATGACTCGGTTTTCCTAGTCTGTAACCTCTTCCACATACAGTACTGCTGAGGTTATCCCCAGAGGTGTGTGTGGGCAGACACTGCGTACACACAAACAAAGCAGCACGGTCATCAGAGGAGTAAAACGGGGGGAGGTTGTTCCCTTTGAAGTAGAAAAGCAACAATCAGGAGGCCAGGAAATGCGGGGCAAAGCATCATTAAGCCCTAAACACACAATTCAAAATTAGGTGGGGACACTGTGCAGCTATGGCTTCTATCTCCTAAAAAGCCAAGCCTCCCTCACAGTCCACGTGGAATACAGCAGCTGCTGAAGAGACAGAAACAATAACCAAGGAATCCTAGAAAATACTCCTGCACTGGAGAAAGTAATTCCTATTTCATCTCCTTACAGCTGCCACAGAAAGCAGCTGTACACTCAACGGTATGCCGGGAGTTTTTGGTGGTGGCAAGGTGTCCCAATTATAAGATGGCAGCACAGAGACTGTGTGATGCAGGGTTTGCATAGATAGTCTGTCCCCTTCCTAGCTCAAAGAACATAAAGAGGAAGAGGTCACAGCTTAGGCTCTTGTTGCATTTGTGAAAAACATTAAACTAGAAAAAAAAACCAACCCCAACAACTCCATTTAAAGAGGCTTCCTGTATGTCCCCAGGTAAGGGGGAGGTGGGGAACAAGACATTTAACACATCATGGCTATTTCAAAGCTTCATTCTCTTAATGAAGTTTATTACAGGCCCCAGTGAAAATATTAAAAATTCACTAATTCTTACATTTCTGCACCTTTGTCCTAATCGCTGTCCTAGAGTGATTAAGTGCTTTTCTTTATTAAAAAAACCTCATTTGTTTTTACATTATTGCTGTGTTTTACAACAAAATTTAAAACCACTTATGGAATCCACACAACAGAAAGTCAGTATCCCCAGAACAAAGCAAAAGCATGAACATGTATTCTCAAAAGGGCCTTTTCTATACCACCTATTCAATGAGCAGGGAGGGAAAAAAACCCAAACAACCAAAGATCATCCTATCACTTCCCTTCCTAGCATCAACGAATTCACCCCGCTTTCCCAGGAGGCAAATCCTTTCAATAAATATCAGCGTGAGCTCCGAGGTGCCGGAATTCCAAGGGGGGGGAAAGGAGGAGCAGCAGCAGCGGTGTGCAATGCCTGCGGGGGTCCTGTGCTGCCCCGAGGGTCAGTCCAGGGAGATGATGTCGGGCGCGCTGCCGCCACCACTGCTGGTGATGACGCCGGCCTCGGCCCGGCCCGAGGAGCTAACGTGCGTGCTGCTCTCGTGGTGGCTGGTGGAGGTGATGATGCTGCCAGGCGTGCTGCTTGTTAAGGTTGAGGTGAGACTATCCAAAAACATAGGAGGACAGTACTGCTTGAAACAAACAATGAAGAGTGAAGAGACCAACTGCACGAGGGAAATGTATGCTCTGAAGGTACATCTTCCCCACACAACAAGCACCAGACGCGTTCCTAGCGGGACCTCGGCAGGGCACACAATGAGGACCGGAGTTCTGCACATCAGGGACCAAGCGGGGATGGCACCCACGAGCCCTCCTCCCTCACCCTCCTCTTTTTGTTCTCCAGGATGGTTTGGGTTGGAAGGGACCTTAAAGGTCAACCAGTTCCAACTCCTGCCATGGGCTGGGACACCTTCCACTATCCTGGGTTGCTCCAAGCCCTGTCCAGCCTGGCCTTGAACAGTTCCAGGGATGTGGCAGCCACAGCTGCTCTGGGCAACCTGTGCCAGGGCCTCAAATACACTCTGGGTGTATTCGAGCTAGTGCTGAGCACATATTTGCTCTAGAAAGGCAAACTATCAGTGAAGAATGAGTTTCCAGGCCTGGATTCACTACAGAAAGGCTAAACTGAATCCTCCTTAATGCATCTTCATTACCAGCTCTTGCTGGGGAAACAGGTTGTCCTAGTCTATGGTTGGGTCTAAGCAAGTGAACTGCAAGCACAGTTTGGATGATGGCCCCCTGATAATTATTAAAGCACAATGTCACAAAAATCAGACTCGGAAATTAACCCCACAACAGATCGGAAACATACCTGTGAATCAACTGGGATTAGCGAAAGAAAATCCAGACCTAGGAAGAAGAGAAGGATAATAAATAGACAAGTCTCTCTTTTATTCACACACAACAAATTTAAGGAATTTTTTTTTTGGTGGCTGTAGAACAGATTTTGCAATTCATACAGAGTTTCTAAATGGAATATACCACTGTGACACCACTCTCAACGACTACTTCAGGCAGCAGCAAAACGATTTATCTAGTACAAGTGGCTCTTTTTAAGAATGAGGATGACATAATGATGTATTATTCACTGGATATTGCAGGGTGGTTCAATGTGGTTGCTTAGATGGAGGTTGCCATTTGGAGCTGTTGGTTCATAATGCAAGTTTCACTGCATATTGTACCTGACTTGGCCAAACTGGGACATGAAGAGTGTCATCACATTAAAGATGCTGGAATGAAGTAAAGTCACAACATGCACAAGTCCAAAAACAAGCAGCAGGTCTCTTCCTCCACCCACGGGCAGCCAATAAGGAAACATTTCTAATATCATCCCCGTTTTGTGTCTAGACAGATAAAAGGAACGAAGAAGAGGAAACTACAAGTAGTTCAATGTATATCCTCTAAGAGCAGTGACAACTAGTGTCCATCTTAAACACCATTAGCGTGTAAGCATTCAGGGAAAGATGTTTAGAGTTACGAAACCAATGAGAAATTACCACATTTTTTGTTTTTGTTTTGTTTTTTTTTTCTAAATATTGGCCTTGTGTTTGCTATGTCAACAGAAAGAAATGATATACTCCCTCCCTCTCCCCTCACCTCCAAATCTCTTCTGGCCCATGACATCTCTCCTCCTCTTCTCCATTAGAGAAAAATTTTGAAGGAGATTTTAAAGGTCAGCTGCATTTACAGAACTGACAGCTTCTTTTGTCTGTGCAAGGTCTAGAACTTCAGTTGATAAGAGCTGGACAACAGTTCCAGACTTCTGTTCTCTCAGCTTATTATCCTATCCAATTTGGGAAGACAACTGATTTCTTAACAAGGAAGAAGTGGAGGGAGGGAGCAGTAAGGGAGCCAAAATGGACAGAGAAACAAGGGGAATGATATCCATCTCATTGCCAAACTGGTGCTGAAAGAAGAGGAAAAAACCCAGAGATGTTGCAGGGGAGGAATGGAGACAGGCAATGGAGCAGGGAAAGGGGAAGTACAGGAGGCCAAGTGACACCTGTCACCACAAGTCACCACTTCCTGGGCTCTGGGTTTGTTACAGCCGGCCAAGAGAACCCCCAGAGTCCCTACATACAGTGTTCTTTTCAAGGAGCCAGGATAGAAAACAATCAGTATCCCCACCTTTTGTCTGATATTTAGCAGCAGTGTTGAAGAATACATCATAGGCATTTAGGGTATGTCTAGGTAAAGAAAGTCAATAGAGGTCAGCTCACAGATTGTAGCTCACCTTAACCTTTTTCATACAGTCTAGACAGAGCACCACTACAATCAGCTAGCAGAGTAACTACACTGAGGGCTGGGATGAGTCAGCACCCTCACACCTCTAGTAACTAAAACAAGCAACTACTCTCCCTCGCCATCTACAACACGTAACCACCAGATGTTTACACAAAGTCTGGCTGAGCACGGCAGGAGCAGTTTCTGGCTGCCGTGCTCAAGCGCCAATCTGCACCCCAAAAGCAGTGTTTGTCACATCACCGTTGCGAAACGCAATCTGAAAATGGGCAGACAGCCTGTACTAGGCTTGTCTAGACATCACATCAGTGCCATACTGCATATAGAATTGTTCCATTAAAAAACACAGAAAGTTAATCAATTCTTCCAATTTTTACCCACCCCGTAAATTAATACTGCTGTCAGAACACACATGAAAAACACCCAGCACCTACCTGGCAAATCTGATGAAATACTGGATATTGGTGGGTGATGGAATGGTACTGGGTAGTCTGTTAATGAAGGAGGAATAGCAGCGGCATCGACCGTCGTCACGCTGGGCACTCTGGCAGTAGATGGCTGATACATGAGAACCCTGTTCCAAACAGCATGGGAAATTACAAACAACCTGGCCGTTAGTTGCACAAGGGAAACCATGCACTGCTGCGCACTCTCACTCACAAGTCACCGTGCGACAACACAACTAGAGCGTGGCTACTCACTACACAGTACTCCACTCTAATTTCCTTTTTCATAACAGTCTTCATAATAACATGACCGTATCTTGGCTCTCAACAGCAGCTGTGACATAAGAGCAAGTTGGCATTAAAACAAAGTACAGTGCTGGAGTCATTGGCAACAGTCAAAGACAGAAATGGGTGTCTGTGAGCACCCGCTGAGGGATGTGCAGGTGACCAGAGCCAGGACGAGAGCGTTCCGTTCGATTTCTCCACAGAACTGCTGCTTAGCACCCACCTGTTACACCAAGGGCATGACTGACCCTTATCCTGCCTCACAGGATGACACAGATTACACAAGTGGGAATGAAATATAAGCCTGTCTTTATTCATAGCCTCCAGCTGAGCTCTCTAGGAACATGCTACAACCCTTCTGCTTCCCCTCGTGCTGCCCGACCTCTTGGCAGCATTGCTACAAACACCACCACAGGTGCCCAGGCACCAGTCACATGCATAAAACAGTTTATCAACTCCAAATTGGGTGGAAACACACGGAATTCTGCTCCCAGATGCTCCGCATCGCTCCCTCCAGCCATCGGTGTTATCCACTCATCTTCCTTCCCAGACTCCTACCTGTTAAGCTACGTCTGACGTCAGAAGCTTGGATTACAGACCCTCCCTTCTAAGGCACCTCTCATACTTCAGCCTACATTGTTGCTGCCTCTAACAAGACACCACAATTTTCCCAAAACTTGCATTCAGACAACACTGTTTAAAGGAGATAAGCTATACCCCAACAGCCTGGCTTTGATTTGGATTTGAAGAGCGAAAATATGCCATATCCATACTCAAAAAGCAAGGAAAATACACGGGTCATAGAAAGACAAGAAAAGTCAGTCCTACAATTCCAGTTGCAGGTAGCCATCTCAAACATAGGAGCATGGAAGAAGTCTTGGTGCCTTCTGAAACTTCATTAAGAGATGTATTTTTAGCTACATTTTCTTGTAAAAGTGAGGAAGAGTCTCTTGCAGAAGGACTGCTCCACAATCCTCACAAAAAAGCAACAGCATTTCAGTATCACTGCTGAAAGTGGTTGAAGATGACCAACTACTTGCTCACCAAGGACCACACACACATTCCTGTGGACTACAGACTCACCACACCTGCTCATTACTTCTGAAACAGAAGGGGAACCTTCAAAACAGAAGGGGATTGGGTTTATTATTATTATTACTTTAGTAAAAGACATAAGCCGCTACACAGAGAGACACAGACACGCACTTTATGCATGCAGCAACACTAAGTGATGAGCCATTACTAAAAGCTGAGCTTTGATCAGTGAGTGCTGGTGAGCCTGACCAGTGGCCCTCACTCCCTGCAGGTCTGGGGGGCCCCACAGGCCAAGAGCAGGAACATTATGGAAGCCACAAGCAGCACCTGAGCCGAGGCGCACAGATCAGGACAGACAGAAGGTGGCACAGCAGTAGAGAAGCTGGTCAAGCCTGGTGCTGAAGTCCGGCCTGACTACAAAGATGGAGCAGTTGCCAGAGGACTTGGCAAGTCATTGGTTGTGCTAATCAAGGTTCAGGACTGACTGATGACCACAGCCAACAACAGCATCCAAGACATTCCAGAATTTAACAGTGAGATGCAGGAAAAGCTCATCCTGATTCAAAACAGCAAAGTGGCTCCCTTCCAAGACCGACAGGATGGATGAAACAGACAACACAGCCTTGTTCCCTGGGCACCAGAGCAGATTAGATAGAGGGTATGGCAGACAGCAAGAGAAAAGCCTTAAAGATGACACTAACTCAGCAAGAATGCATGAAATTCCTCCACTTGGCATAATCTACTTTCTCAAGAGACCACTGCCCATTAGCTTAGTCAGCTTCCTTTTCTATGGAGAAATGTCCCTGCAAACACAGCAACAGTCAGCGCAAGTCTTTTGTGAGGTGTAAAACTATTTAATAGTGTTTTGCCTGTACAAAGGTACTGTATCAATACAACCTTCTACAGGAGAGGCCTAGACGTTCTCCTCTGCAAGCGTAGAGCTGGATTCCAAGTACATTTCTCTACAGATCAGTTTAGCTGAGACATTACAGAATAACAACTAACTTTAAAATTGACAAACCCTTTGGTTGGGCTTCCGTGTATTTCAGACATAAATATGCACTTCCTTTTGGCTGGAGGATCTTCTTCTTCATCAGAAGAGCTTTCTATTGTCAAGTCGATAACATCAACCTTCTTCTTGTTTACCTCACTGGCCACTGTCACGGAACATGGTTTGCTAACAACACTGGAACCTGAAGAAGAAAATAAAACATCATTGTTCTCCGAAAGCTGGTGACGTCAGCAGTTTCTGTTTGCAGGAGAACCAGGAACTCAGATCCTGTATAATAGATCACCTTCCTGGCCATTACAAAGAATGTTATGCCCCAGTACCTGCCTTATGACTCTTCTGAGTTACATTGAGACTATTAAAGAACAAACTTTTGTTGTCATTTATTATTTTAAGGATGTAAAACAAAAGCAACCTTTCATTTTTTTCACTGCTATTATAAAGAGCAAAGACAAATACCAAAAATGTACTCTTAGAGACACCACCTTTTCTTTTCTAGTTTAAATTACAAGAAGGTTAGAAGTAGTAAGCCCTCCACAAAACAAACACCAACATCCACACGCATTATCCAAGCTACAGCTAAGTCTCCAAGACCTTGTGCTGGTTTGCAACCAGCAGCCAGATGTACATACTTTCTATTTTGGTGCACTGTGGACTTGACACTTTCACAGCTTCCTTCTTTGGCCTCATGGGGCACCAGGAGCCATCTTCCTGGAATTTGATCTCATCCACATCAGAACATTCATTAAGGATTTCCATAAAGAGGCTGAAAAAATAAAGTTTCACTTTTGATTCTGAAATTTTTATTCTTAGTGAAAAGGAGACACAGATAAAAAGATAATTATGATTATCTTCCACCCACAGTGTCTCCTCTCCCCCTAGTTCCTCTTACCTGAGAGCCTGTAATTACAGCCTTTGAAGATATCAGAAAATAAGATTATTTAGGGTAATAAACCGATCCATAGTTCACTCCAACACTACTGCAATGCACAAATTACCATACTGAAGCAGAAATCATCATCCCTTGAACCAAGTTAGATAGTTGCTGTGAGTTAGAAGTTACATTTTGAAGTTAACACCTTTCAGGGATAGAGATATGTAAAAGGAAGACCTATCCTTGGATGTTGCTTTTATATTTCTCCAGAGGAAATACACTGAGACTCAAGAGTTTGATGGTGCAGTTAGGAGATAAACTTACATAGTTCATTATGGGAAGAGAAACAAACAGAGTCTAATGGTTCCTTCCAGTCTGAAGTATTTTGACAAAAAACCAGTATGAAATAGCTAAACCTCAAGTCATAATAAAACTAGCTACTGAGTGCATAATGAAAAATTTTAAGTAATTATGTAACCTGCAGAGTCAGTCTCTTACCCATCTAGTATTAGGCTCTCATAAGCTGCCTTTTTGTCACAGACAGGGCAGATCCAGGTAGGCTTCTTTTCATTCATTTGAAGATAAAGAGCAGCATCAAAACATTGCAGGTGTGTGCAAGTCACAGCCCGGCATGGGATTGTCAGTCTCATTTTTCCCAGCTGCAGCAGATGCATTTGAAGGGTGTCAGAACAGAAGACAGAGAGACAGGCCTGAATGGTTAACAATGAACCCAGAGGCAGGTGGTGAAACAACTCTTCCTGCTCACCACAGAGGTGCCTGGGGCTAAGGGTGCTGCAAGCAAATCCACCCCATCACAGCACCCACACAGTGCTCTTAAAGGAAAAACTAAGCCCTGCTCCAAGGCTTCAGCATGCTGAGAACAGTCATGAAAACTTCTAATGGACCTGCAACAATGTTATTTACAGTATTTTGTTTTTATTAAACAATCTACTGAAGTACCCACTTCTATAATCCTCTTTTAACCCAATATTTCAGGTGTTTTCCTAAGCTCCAGGTACTTGTTACACTCAGAATGACCAATTTCTACCTGGGAAGAGAACCCCCAAGGCAGCATTACCTTTTTATAAGGTGATTACCTTTTTTTTTGTTTGCTACTGTATCTGCAGTATAAGCAAAGCCACCAAGTGAGGAGATAAGAGGTTTTAATTATCACTATATCCTTTAATTATTCTGTCAGCCTGCCCAATTAGCCTCAGCACCTCAATATAGGACATTAATCCTTCTGCAGGCCTCACTGTACCTAAGCAGCAGCTTGACTCAGTGCACCACAGCTGAGGCATTCATAGTCCTAAATCACAGCTGGGTTACTGCTGCTACGATCAGGTGCTTGTAGATGCACCCTTCTCCCCACTATTTTATCTTGGCTTGTTAATAAAATATAAAACCAGTGAAGTTCCTAAAACAAGGCCTTTGAAAAGCAGCCCAATTCTGCACTACAGATGAAAATATGAATCTCTTATCTGGAAATTTCCAGCCATACTTACAGGACACATCAGAGAGACCCGCAGACTGGTTGTGGCAATCTCACTGTCAGGATCTGCAGTCAGTTTTTCTTTAACTATTAAAATAAACAAAGAAGTTATACACAGAGGTCATTATTTCAAATGCTAACCTTGATTCAGCAGTACATGCAGTTTTCCTTCAGCTACCTAAAAAAATTAAGCATCTAGGAAACTAATTCATAAACAACAGCTTCACTATTTATAAGCAACTGGCAAACTGCATCACATTATCTGAAGTTGTTTGACTGCAGATGCAGTAACGGCCACACAGAGCAAACTCAACCCAACATGTGAAGAGATAAATAAAACAATTACGAGTGAGTGAGGCACAAATGAAGAGATCTCAGGACGTCTATCTGCAACTCACAGCCCAGCACAGTAAGGGGTGCTCGTGGCATTCCCATAAGCACGTTTCAGGTGGGATCTCTGGGTACCCTAAAAACCCTCACTGAAAAACAGTGTGATGCCTCATCAACAGCCAAGGGAACCTCTGAAACCCTGGGCATGGACTTTCTTCTCAAATTACAGCAAATCTCTTCTGTATTACCAATTCTAGTTTTAAAGAGCCACTAACCACCCTCTGAAAGCACAGACAGGCAAGTTAATTACTTACTTAGCGCTCTGGAATGATCAGGGTTTCTGATACCTTTCATTTTTAACCTCTGCAAAAGCATAGCTGAGGTGAGCTGGCGAACCAGATACACAGACATGGAGTAATTCTACAATAAGAAAGATTAAAGATTAAATGTTGATTTCATACAGCACTCCCACTATGACAATAGATGACTATTTACACTAACTGTAGCATACAGTAAAAACAAAAATGTGACTTTTTGCTTAATCGTTATTAAGAGCACTGACAGGTAACTTCAATTCTGTGGGGGTCCAATATTCTGCCAGAATTCTCTGGCCAATCAGGTCTATTTATCCTACTCCAGTTATGACTGAACTAAAACATAATTCCACAACCAAGAGACAATCTGGGCTCGTCTCCTGGAAATATCATATGTGACACATTTCATACATGCAGTCTTTTAAAAACTTCTCACATTTTATCTCCTTTATCTTTCCCCTTTTTCCAGTGTCAGTGGGGAGCTCAAAGAATCACATGACCAAAGATAAATGGTCTTTATGGTACAAACAACACCTTCAGACGGTAGAGCTGCCCCAGTTTCTTTGTACCTTTTCTTTAGCTTGCTCTGTACTTCTCAGCCCAGCCTGGTTACACCGTGTCCGTTCTGCTGAGCCTGACCCCGTTCCCCAGCATTTTCTACTCCTCCCTAACTCACACCACTTGTCAGCTTCTTTTGTTCAGTGTTCACTGCCTCTTCTAGGTCACTAATGAAAAGTCTGCAAGCCCCAGTGCTGCAGGATAATAATGGTTTCATCCATGTAACAAGAACGACCCGTGACCTTCTATTTCTACTCCCTGCCAGCCACCTTCCTATGGCTCCTACACTGCCTGGGTACTGCACAGGAACTCCACAACTCCTACAGCACTGCTCCTCCTTTACCACCTATAGGAAAACCAGCTCTTACCTAGAGCAGCAGATAAGGTGTTCTAATTGCACATGAAACCATGAAGATACCCAGATTTTTGGTTTTTCCTTAAAGAATGGCCATCTGTTGCCTGCAGAGAGGATTCTACAGGCTCAAGTCTGCCCAGCTCTGAGGGGTTTATGCCCCCTTGGCTCAGCAGCCCTCCAGTATCAGCCCAGTCCATGCCAACAAGCCCTTATGTGACATCCAGTGCAATTCCCCAGGGTCTCACTTGGAGGATGAAAAGCCGCGAATTCTGGCAGCAGCATTAAACCACAGAACTCACTTCACCTCTCAGGGCAAGGGGAGGATGTCCAAGCATTCCGAGTCATCTGCTTCCATCAGAGTATGTTTTGGCAATACAGGGAGGAAAGCTAGCAGGCATCAGCACGAGAGGCCAAGACCACACACAGGACTGGAATCATTTTCAGATTCTGTGCTTTGACTGTGAAGCAATGGCTCAGATCTTTCCCTCCATTCCTGTTCTAGAAAATCATCCTTTGATGTCAGCACTGCCCTTCATTTATTTTTTGAACATTAGCTTTCAATCCAATTTCTTTTTTAAATTTTCATATAAAGGCTTATACTAGAGTCTCTTTAATAAAAACATGTGGTATCTTTAGTCCAGAGAATTTTATTTTGAATACAAACTTGTAGAGAAAACTACTTTAATAACTGCATCCAGAATTTACACAGATAAGGAATAAACAGTTCTTGACTTGACAACAGCTGAAAAGGTGCTGCAACAGTTACTTAAACCTAGGATGAAGTAAAAAATTCCTTGCACTCTCCTTTTGTTTCCTCAATAAATCTACAGGGGGACTTACTATTCACACCACAGAAAGAGTTTGCTATTTTTGACATGCATTTCGGGTAAACTCTAAAAGCAGACTTTCTAATGTGAATCCTGTAAGAAAATCTTTCCATCTGTATGTGAATCTCACACATGTATTACTGAAAACTACCACAGTTCTAGAGCAAACTTTGTTTTCTGGCACTGGTAAGTTCAGCCACCTAACAGAAACCACTTGCCAACCACATCAGGCAGTAGTGGAGCAGGAATGCTCAAACAGGTTATTTAGATGACCTCTCACATCCTACAGAACATGCAGGTTACCTTTCCAATTTCAGAAGCCCAAGAAATGGAAATCTGGTTTGGCACTGCTGATGACAGCCTAACTAGAGATGTGATATTCAAGGGACGCCCAGGTCGCTTCTGTTCAATTCCATTTTTCGGTGGTGGAGCGTATCCCTGTGGAAAAAAAGGACAATTGATGTGTTACCCAGTCTCCCCACTGTACTCTGAAACTGTTAGCACACACTTGTTAGCTTTAAACAGATCTGTGAGAAGCAGGCAATCTTAGAGGTTCTCTAGGCAGGAGAGCAAAGCCAACATTAATTCTGAGAAATACCAGACTTTCACAGTAGAACACTGTAAGTCCAACACAGTTATAAGGCGTTTGTAGTTTTAAAGGGGTTTTACAGAAGTGATGGAAAGGTGAAAGAGAACACAGTTTGGGTCCAGGTGAGTTCACTGGAAGAGTAAAAGGTCATGTGGATGTTTTGTCTGTTTTTTCCCCCCCATGCCCTACCGGAACAGAGTGAAACATCACAAGGTCACAGCCTTAGTGACAAACAGAGCAAGTAATGAAGACTTAACTCACTGTTTCACACACTGAAAACACTTCACTGATTAAGAAACAATTCCACCTTGTTCCAAGAGCTCCACATCCCCTCAGTGCCTACTCTGCCTTGCATCAACTACACCTGGCCCCAAGAGCAACAGGTGTCACCTGTCCTCTGCCAAGGCCCCTGAAGAAGGACTGTACATGGAGTACCAGCTGTATTTAAGAGATCACAGAATCAGAGTGGTTTGGGTTGGAAGTGACCTTAAAGATCATCCAGTTCCAAGGCCCTCGTCATGCAATAAGCCTGCAGCTTATTCCTCTCGCCCTGCATCTGTCACGATGAAAACAAGCCAGTCTGCCACAGCCACCCCGAGAATCCCTGCTCTGAGCTCACAGCCAGCCTGCAGTCGCTCATCTCAAACTCATCCTGCACCTGAAGGATGCCAGCAAGATGCAGCTCAGCCTCTTGCACAGACCTTATTGATGCATTTCAAGACGGCGTTGTTTTATACAAAAAATTCACCCAGAAAGGATATGCTGGGAAAAAAAAATTTATTTCTTTAACCAGAGAAATACACACACATTCACGACCTAGTGCTTGGGAAAGGAGTTACCTTGAAAGATGCTAAGTCTGGAAATATAAACAATAATAATTTTTAAAAAATTAGATACAAACAGCCTCTTCCACTCACTAGCCCAGTATGTCCTGTGTCCTCTATCTCAGAACACAGAGGAACTGCTGACAATTTCACATTTACAAAGGCAGAAGGATTTCAGAAGAGACTGAATGCAAGTCCTCTTACATTTCCGAATTTTTGTTTTCTTTTAGAGACAGACTCTGCAATGCATATGCTCCATTTCAGTGAAGCTTTTAGTGTTTTCTTCCACAGAGCTTATTATTGAGAAGAGATTCACTCTCGTACTCCTACAACAATTTCAAACCTTCCCTTCCTATCCTTCTAGGAGCATTCTGCTTGCCTCCCAACCAGCATGGCCTGAAACTGTTTAGTCAGGCTCAGCATTATTTGGGCCTTGAAGTCTTCAAAGAACCACATTACTCAAGGCAGGTATCATCTGCTACAGCAAACAAATTCATCAAGAGAAAGCCTAACTGCTCATTTATCTGGCTTTTCCCAGTGACACAGATGCAGGATACAAGGAAATGTGGTGTTAACATGAGCACGACCTAGAGCAGTACTGGCACGCGGGCAGCATTTCTCCGAAGCTTCTGGTAAGGACTGCAGGAAAGGAGATGACCAAGAATAATTTACAGACATCTGCAGAGGCATGAACTGCCCTACCAGGCAAAGACAGAAGTTCACTTATGAACTGTGCAAGTGGGCAATTGAAGCTGGCATCACTTGTTAATTACCTAACACTACCGCAATGGACAACAGTGCTCTTTGAGGCAAAGAAGTTACTTTAGGCTTCCTCCAATACAAAGAAAGTGCCAGATGCTGCAGAGAGAGACTAAATCAACAAAAAAAGTCTGCAGAAGCACTCAGACTGAGACTCTATTTGTCATTCAGTTCATAGTGAACGAGGAGGGGAAGGGAAGTTGCCGAGACAATTGTGATTTATTCACTTTCTCACCTAAGGTTCGGCTGAACAGATTAAAGAATCATCTTATCATGTGCAGGAAGAACCTAGAGGATTTATGTCTAAAGCAAAGTAATAATCCAAGATTAGTAGTAGATTCTGCTACAACTGTGACATGTTATGCACAAAATGGAGAGCACAGCAGGGTGTAAACGATATTAACAAGACTGAGAATCAGCTGACACTGATGTCCATAAGGTAACATCAGACTAAATTCTTTTTGGTTGGTTGCTGAAAGAAAATCTGCAGAAGAGAAAACTTTCAAAGTTAGCACACAGAATGTAACCAGCATTTGCAGAAAATACTGACCAGAAAACACAAGAAAGAAACCCTTTTAAAACCTGAAGAATGAAGTAGGAGGAAGAGAACCTAAGGAGTCTCATTTAAGCTGAGCAGAGGCAAAAAAAAAAGCAGTCACAGTTGCCTATGGGAGGAGGGAGGGTACAGGACAATACATCTGACACACCACGGAGGTTAATAACACTCTGAAAAAGAGGTTTCACACCTTCTCTCTCCACACAGCATCCTTCCAAACTCACTGCTGAAAAAACCCTCTGTTACTATGGCTTTTTCCACCCTTTATAGCCTCAAGAAGTATTTCTGAATGGGTTGGGCAAGAGTTTCTCTCTGTTCTACTGAAAGAAAAAAAGAGGGAAACCCATTCCAGAGATATTTTGAGAATGAGAGAGCTTTTCTCTATACCCAAGCCTTGAGGTGACCCTGTGACTAAGTATTAATTTTTGCAACATCAGACACCCCTGAAGTGTGAGTGCCAACAGTGTTCTGTTACAGTATCTGCACGTGCTAGGAACCCTAAAATTTGTCTGTTCTTCATCCCCACAACAAAGTGTGCTCTAACCAGACAGATGCAGAACAGTGTACAAGTGGCACACAAGAGGCTGATGCAATTCCGCCAGAACAAGAGAGAACTCAAGCTTATCACAAATACAGGCAGCCCACACAGTGAGGACTACTGCCCTCAAATAAACTCAGCCTGTGCACCTGTGAGGAGGATTCTCCATGCAGACACTGGATTGGTTTTGAATTATTTAGTTATGTTAACTGCAAAAGCCGAGGCTTGCTGTAGGGGGCTTAATCACATTTAGTGCATGCAGTGGCTGTAATATGATTAACAGCAGTAACAGCTATCTCACACAGCAAAGGTACAAACTCCATGCCTAACATCAGAGAAATGTGAGTGATAACAAACAGCTTGACTGTTTTTGCAAGCAAACACTACAGAAAAACACATACGCACTCCACAAGTCACCAAAAAGCCACAAATACATACATACATACTTACTGGCAACGGGAACAGCTTCCCATTTACTTTAATGCACAAACTATTAGGATAATTATCCTCTTGAGGGCAGCTTGTCTCTGCTAGGCATAACCTATATCCATAGAAAGAAAGCATCATTTTCAGGTGTCCCCACAAACATCCATCAGCCAGTTAAGTTTTCAGAGAACACTACACGAAACATACCTTAGCTGAACTTGGACTGTGTAATCTCTCCTGCCTCCAGGCAGGAAGTCCCTGGGACAAAGAGAAAGAAAAACAGAGGTACCCACTTAGCAGGACTCATCATAGTGCAGCCATACACAGAAACAACTGACACACCTGCCCCGGCATCACTAAACTTTGCTCTTATTTTTCTTTTATTGAGCTATGAACACCTTACAAGTGATATTTCTGTTTAACTACTGCCAAGTTACACAGGACTTCAGGATCAGCACTCTCCATCAAAAGTTGATAGCAACAATAAAGTAGGATGCTGCCAGGGATGAAAAAGCATCTATAAATTGTCATAGTTTACATCAGCCCTGGGAAAAAACAGAAAAGCAGGCTTCCATTCCTGCAGCCAGGAGAAATGTAGGGAAGCCTCCCACCTCTCTAAACTGTGACAATTATTTGGAATGGAGTAACTGTTAACTCTTTAACAGGGTAAGATTTACACAAAATGCACACAAATTCTGTGCACAGTTGTTCTGGGTGAAAAAAAAAGGGATATAAACTCAAGAGTAACTTCAGTGAAGATTATCACTCTGCATCTGCAGAGTAAGTCATGCATATAATGAACCAAAACCTCACAATTCCTCCTGAAATTTTGTAGATGTTTACCTACACTATACCACACTCTTACTTCTTACCTGGAAATACAGATTTCTCTGACCTGCTGAGGTGTTAAAGCAAAGATAAAAAACTTCTCCTGGAACCTCTGAATACTGCTCTGTACTAGAAAAAGAAAAAAAAGACACAAAAGAGGTTGAACCATGGTGATTAAAGCTGCTGATTAATACAGGATCTGCAGCTGAGCTTTTCCTGGAACGAGGCATAAGACACTGAATGCACTCGAATGGTGGCTGAACTGCATGTAACTGTTAACGAAAAAAGCAGTGGAACAAATCTTTCATTAGACTAAATTCAGATGGTTTAATACCACATTTCACTTCAGTACTAAAGCAGCTTGGCAAACTGTGTTATGACCCTTTCTCCCAAAGGAGGAAGGTTCAAACAAACACACAACAAAATATTACATTGGATACCTGACAAAAGGAATACCACGGAGATGCTGACAACTCCTGCAAGGTACTACAGGAAGAGCGTGTGCACTAGAAGTTATTAATGGACAGCTGGAAAATTCAGAAACAGCTACAGGTAACTAAACCTTTGGGGAGGAAGGGAGGGAGCACAACCTCTCATGCCAGAGAAGCCATCTAGACTTCATGTCTGGAATTACCCTTTGGTGGTATCTGACAAAAAAATAAATAAATACTATGTTCACATCAGAATCCAACTTGTGTGCCAGTGATGGGAATTGGTAATATTTTAGTATTTGAGGTCCCTGTGGGCACATGTCACTTTCCTACTTTCTTTAAACTTGAGAAGTTAAAAATCTTGACCTGAAATAGAGGTACATTAGACATGTCCAATTTAAAATAAGCAGCAGGGAGGACAAATGCAAAAATAGCACAACTAAACCAGGCAAATTTGGAAGAGCTGGACTGCCTTGTGCACTGTGACAGTCAGGGGAGATTGTTTCTATGCCCAGAAGAAAACACATGAAAAGGAGGCAATCATGAAATGGAACCCAGATGGAGCAAACACACACCAAGTTCCCCAGGCAATTCCAAATAGCTACAGCGTGCACGTATGCACACACACCACAGAGCACATTTGATATTTGAGAATAATACTTGAGCACATGTAAAAAAGACAGTGGAAATATTTTGTTATTTAATTCAGTGTGGGTTAAAACTAAACTCCATGCTTGCACTTGTGCTCTCATGTTAGTGCAAAGGAATACCACACTCAGCATTTCCAAGGCATGAAGCAGTGAGGTGAACTACACTCCCAGTCCTCTGACTTATCTGTTATTTATATACTTAACTCTCAAATGCACAAAAATGTGAGTGTCACTATGCACAAAGAGAAGTGACAACAGGCACTGTAATTACTGTTTGTTAGTAAAGTTTTCTGCTTTAGGTACTGGAGGATAGCAGATGATCAGCACATGCCTCACTGAGGTACGAATCACAGCCTAGAAGACTTTATGATCAGTTAAGAAATGAAATTGTTTAAGAGGATGCAAATTATTTTATAAACATATCACTAAATAGTTAGGGAACATTTTTTGCCATGTAAGGTAAGCCAGACTGAATACAGACTGACTTCTTCAAGACAGAAGATGTAGTTCCAAATAACTAAAAATGTTCAAGACTGAAGCACTTGGGGAAGATAAACCAGATTTCAGGTTATTTGGAAGACGGTGTCCACTCCATATTATAACATACAGTATTGCAACAACTTGCAGGCTGAGAAGCTTCACTACTCTGAGCACAACACTGAACACTGCAGGACAAAGTTTCCATTTCAGTGCCAGATCTCAGAGCCTGCAGAATTGTTGGGAGTGAGATAAGGGTAAAGAAACAAACCAATGCACTTGTTCTCTTTACCCTGTTGCAACTTGTAAATTACTGACCCTGAAATCCTTTTTCTATTACTCCTGACAAAACTGTTCCTCATTTGCACTAGGCAGAAACTTCAGGTTCAGACTAGCTATTAGGAAACATTTTGTCACCAAGAAGGTGGTCAAACACCAGAACAGGGTTCTTGGAAAAGCAGTCAATGCCGTAAGCTGCCAGTGTTTAAGAGGAATTTGGACAATGCCCTTAATTATTACTCTCTAACTTTTCGTCAGGCAGTTCCAAGATCATTGTAGGTACCTTCTAATTGAATTATCCTGCTCTATTTTTTAATACTCAAAAGACAGAACTCTTTAATCATATTACTTTTATAACAGAAAACTCTATTTTCTGAAGTGTGGCTTTGCACTTTTGGGGAAAATAGTAAAGAAAGGAAAAAGGTTAAGATGTAAAAGGAAAGGAGTTTCCACTTGTTCCAGCTGCAAAAAGCCACTGAAGTCTGGGCTGAGTATTGTCAGAAGCAAAGCTTATTTAATGAACTAAGCAAGCTGCAGAGGTATTAAACACTTACCTAGACTTGTGGGTTTAATGAGCACATCGAGCACATCGTAAAAAGGTAAGCTTTTCAGCTGAACATCAGGATGAACAGGTGGAATCGGAGGGGATGGCTGCTGCATCTCAAAGTGAGGCTTAGTGTCTTGGAGGAGCACGGAACTGACAGGCGAGGATGGAGACTGAGGCGTGACTGAAGTCGAAGGGAGTGGGTGAATGCCTGCAACAGCCAAGTCAGGCTCGACTGGAGAGGAACTGCTGTCCAAGTTGAAAACTGCAGGTTTTATAGCCGATAAATCCGACAGTCCTTCAATTGTCCTTGGGTACCGACGCCTATAAAGTTCTCGGATTTTGATCTGAACTGCTGGGCTGCAGCCGCTCTTCAGTAAGTGCAGTGCCCTCATCAGGAGGTCATGTTTGCGCCCACTTTTATTACGTCCAGCAAATCCCAGCAGCACTTGCAGCTCAGAAACACGAAAACTTGATACCATATTCTAGAAAGGAAAGAGAGAAAAGCACAGGTGAGCCAACAGCACCCCAAGGAGGCCTTTTCAAGGAGCATGGTGCGGCATCTTTCATCATCTGATCTGACAACCTGTTACTTGGTTATGGGTACTGCCCACACCGCTGCAGAACACAAGAGTACAGTTAGTTTAAAATGAAGAAACAAAGCGTCCAGGATGTAGCTTGAGTTTGCTCATGTTAATGAAAGATTTGTTTCCACAGTCAAACAATAGTAACAACAAAATCTTAAATTCACAGCACAAGCTGTACAAAGAATGTGTCTAACACAAAAAAAAGTGTCTCACTTTGTGGAACAAAGTACCAAACCAAAAAAATCAAGAGAATCATTATTATCACCTGTCTTCCAACACATTTTAAGCTCTTCCTTATTTCATTTCTTAATTATTGAAGTTTATTGTGAAATTCCCTTTATTTTGGACACTGTGTTAAAAGCATGCATAAACAGAGATAGGCACACCAGGTTTCATTGCTGAAAGATATGCACAACAAGGCAGAGAGTTCTTAAAAAGCTACATTATCTATTGTATACTGTGGTAGACAGTATGATATACAAAGAATATAATTGATTCTTCGAATGTCACAAAGAACTCTCTCTCCTTTTCAGATCGCATTCTGGTATCAAGCATCACAAAGATACCTTCAAAATAAATACTACTATTTACTCGGTTATCAGGGTTAGTTTTGGAGGACTGAACTGCCAAGTTAAAAAATTTAACAATCCTTCTGTTCATGAAAACATAAATAAAAAAATAAAAAAGCCCACCATGCAAAAGGACACAATCTTGCGCCCTGCTACTACTAACAATTAACTTTGCACAGGTGCATCATCTCGTATTTTTGTGAGCAATTTATACCTCCATTTCAGAGGTATAAAGCTGTCCAGAATACCTCTAACCAACTTCCTTCCTATTTCTGGGGGACCAACTTCCACCACAACAAAGATGTAAAGCTTTTAAAAGTGAAAGAACACTTGCCTTCAATATGTGCTGCTGCACCATGACAACTCCAGACTCAAGGACTGGAGATCCTTAGGAGGTGCTAACAGCAGGTACAAAATAGCAGACATCTGGGATCATATGTATTTTTAAAAACAGTTCAGCAGAGCATTTGGACTTTTAATAAAGCTTTGGACACTGAT
Organism: Callaeas wilsoni; assembly: GCA_013398955.1. Classification (NCBI taxonomy): domain Eukaryota; kingdom Metazoa; phylum Chordata; class Aves; order Passeriformes; family Callaeidae; genus Callaeas; species Callaeas wilsoni. Next base: position 39,751 of record VWPU01010118.1, on the reverse strand, counting down.
TTCAGAAGGGATACAATTCAAAACACCGTGTTTTGACTTTACCTTCCAAGTCCTTACTATACAGAGTTAACACTTGGGTTCTAACACAGATCTGATCTCAGCTGAAATTCTAACTTTTGCTCAAACACTGAGTCAGTCACCAAAATGTCAAAACTCCCCCTGTGCCCCTGGCTTGTTACCTGTTCTATCTTTAATATTGTGAAAATTGTTTTAGCAGTAAGACCAGACGAATTGTGTCAGATGAAAACTGAACTTAAAATCACAGAATGAGTTAGGTTGGAAAAGACCTCCAAGATAACGAAGTCCGACCATTGCTCCAGCACTGCTAAGGCCACCACTAACCCTTGTCTCCAAATGCCATATCAACATGGTTTTTAAATCCCTCCAGGAATGGGGACTCCACCACTGCCCTGGGCAACCTGTGCAGGGCTGGACAATACCCTTGGTTAAGAACTTTTCCCCAGTATCAAATCCAAACCTACCCTGGAACAACCTGAGACCATTTCATCTTGTCCTGTCTGTTGCTACCTGAGAGCAGAGCCCAACCCCCACCTGTCTCCCTCAGCCGCTCCTGGGGCTCCAGCCCCTTCCCCAGCTCCGTTCCCTTCCCTGGACACGCTCCAGCCCCTCCATGTCTCTCTTGTCCCGAGGGGCCCAGAGCTGTCCCCAGCACTGGAGGTGCCTCAGCAGTGCGGGCACAGGGGACGGGCCCTGCCCTGGGGCTGTGTCACACCCTGGCTGGGACACCACGGGCGCCCTGTCCACCTAGGCACACGCTGCCCCAAGTCCGGGCACACGCTGTCCCAAGTCCAAGTCAATGGCTATTTCTCGTGCCATGAAAACACACCAGGAGCGAGTAGCCAGGACCTGCCTTTTCAAGGATTGCTTATGCACACCAAAACGACCATCTAAAACACTGTGACAGAAACCTCATGTGGCGCACCCTGTCCTTATCATTGATGAGACAAGGTTATCGTATTTCAGCCCCTGATTTTCAACATTTCCAGACAGCCCATCTGCATCCAGTGACACTTCTATCAAGAAGCTGTTCTGATCAGAGCTAATACAGCAGCCTTCCACAGGTATTCCCCCAACACCTTGTCTACAATGCACCATGGCCACAGCAGCCAGCAAAAACAGTCACTGAGGCACTGAGTGGCTCATCCAAACTTCTGAAGAGGCCAACGGCAGATGCCACCTTAATTTCATCCCAGCAACTTCCATCAACAACAAAACAATACAAGATGGAGAAAGCTACTTTCCACCTAGTATTCCCCTTCTACTTTTCCTTGCTCTCAGTCAAATACAGTGACAAAAATGAAGTGTTTCAACATACATTAAAAATGGCTTGAAGTACTGTAACAGCTTTATAGTTAAGACATAAAAGAGAAACTGTGCTAAAAGATAATACTAGTATTCATGGATTTACAGAAAATTTCACATTGCATGCTTCTGTAGATAGCTGCATAAGCTTGATAGCAACACCAGCTCCTTTATTTCAGGTGCAGGCAGCAAGCATGATGCTGGATTCCATAATCACAGTGCAAATGAGTAAAATAATCCTCTACACTGAGATTAACGAAACAGCATGTATTGCAAAATACTGTCTATTACCCTGCCTGCTGCCTTCTGTGCATTCCTGCAAGTTAATCAAGGTGAAATGTGCAGTCAGTCACGCCTCGACACAGCTAACATTTCACACAAAAATTCCACAAACTAGGACTTTGTTAGAAAATGGATTTCATTTTACTAGAAGACATAGCCTGGCTTCAATACCACAGTTATCAAAATTTTAAATTAGCACCCACATTAAAAATGCTTGCGAGTATAAAAAATATACACAGTTTTCTCCATCAATGCAAAAATCTTACGTAGGCTTTAGAAAGAAGACTTGCAAAAAGCGAGGTTTACGGGAGTATTTAAACAATAGCTTTTACAACATTTTCCTGCTAAAGCTGATTCTACGTTCCCTTTAAGGCAGCAACAACAACCATGTGTATGAAAACGCACCTGCCAGTGCCTAAAGGGGCTCCAGGAGAGCTGGAGAGGACTGGGGACAAGGCATGGAGCAACAGGAAAAGGGGCAATGGCTTCCCACTGCCAGAGGGCAGGGATAGATGGGATATTGGGAACGAATTGTTCCCTGTGAGGGTGGTGAGGCCCCGGCACAGGGTGCCCAGAGCAGCTGTGGCTGCCCCCGGATCCCTGGCAGTGTCCAAGGCCAGGTCGGACAGGGCTTGGAGCACCCTGGGATAGTGGAAGGTGTCCCTGCCCATGGAGGTGAAGCTTTAAGGTTCCATCCAAACCAAACTTACGATTCCGTACTTATCTTCCTACTCCATTTACAAATATAGAGTGGACATCCATTATCATCAACAAACCTTTATGGAGACACATGTCTGAGAATATTTATAATCATGGTGCAAGGCGGATACTGCTTCCAACAAACCCTTATCAAGTCACTTTCTTTTGGTTTTCCAGCATATTGCAGAAGACTGCAGCCTCTTTATTAACATGCTTTTCACATCACTCAATTAAGATTAGACATTCAAGTTGTGTCATGTAGATGCCATTTTGTCCTCTTAAGAGAAGTTCTTTACAGCTGCACAGCCCAGTAAAAAGAAGCTTTTTTAACACAAAACCAAAGCTATTTTAGTTTTAATATTAGTCCATGAACACAAAGTAGTCTGACAGAAGTCTAGGGAAGGAAATCAGACTGGATAATGCAAGCACTTTCATATTCCAGAAATATTTTTCCCCCTGAAATTCATACTTGTGATGCCTTGTAGAGGCTGACCTGGAACAGAGGCTACACAGAGTGAAAGGATAAAGGGCAGGGATTTATTGAAAGGCCTTCACAGGGTACACCTTGGGCAGTGCAGGAGGCTCACAGAGACTGCACCCAGGATGGACACAGTCACATGTTTTTTGGACAGATATAAGTTTTGTCCATTTGCATATCAGAGGTTAACTGTCCAATTACAGCTTCAGGCAGTGCAGTCCCATTCTCTCAGGTTGCTCCCCCACAACTCACTTTTGTTTCCATTTCTCAGGGCTGAGATAGTGAGGTGTCCTTGATTCACAGGCCTGGAGAGGAATTGTTGTGTCTGACCAAAATGGGAAAAGCAGATGGTAACAGTCTACATGGAGTTCAGAGTTATACACTAAAGAATTGCACGATTACAAATATATGAAAATATAAAAGCTAAAATCCTAAGGCATCACTTGAAGGTCATAAGAAGTTTCGTATGTTTCTTACAGTTAAACTTTAGCAGCCATGATTCATCAGCAGAAACACTGTTCTAAAGCATTAAGCCGTAGGTGTATCTGGAATGGCATTAATTTCCCAAGGAGGATGATGTTAAGGAGCCCGGGAAATGCTGACATGCCACTGAAATTAAGGGGCAGGCATGTTTCAAAGCAAAGTAAGGGATCAAACATCTCTCCAAACAAGAGCTGTATGATCCTCCACACTCCTCTGCAATATTAATAGTCATTCTGCATATCTCTCTCTCTCTGTGTACATATCTCTCAGTGCAAGTTAACTGAAAATGCCTGTTTAATTCTTGATATATGTCTACAATAAGCAGCAACAACTGCGGCTTTCAGGGCAAGTAGTGCTCGGCTGGCACACCGGACACCTGCACTGCAGAAGCGAGCCAGCCTACCCAGAAGTACTGGTCAGCTTGCCCCTAAGAGCTCTGCTTCAGCCCCACTGCCTTCCAGACGATTTCCGAAGGGTCTGAATGCTCTGTACAGAAGGCACACACCAAGGACAGGTTCCACAAATCCTCACTCCTGACTTTAAGCCCTTTCATGGACATTCAGCAAAGCAGTACATTTGTGACATCTTTTGCAGGAAATTTGCGTCCATGCTGGCTTACAGCAGGTTAGAAATGGGTAATGCTGGTATGGAAAAACAACCTGTGCCCTGTGGGATGGCTGAAGACCTCTCTGCTGAATGAAAATGTGTCCTCAAACTGGTATGACCATAGATACAGAAATGCAAGTCACAGGGAAGAATGAAGATGCCATTTTTGAAATCTGTGTCAGTAGTACAAGACAGCAAAAGCATCTCTGAAGAAAACCTCAGTCAGTGCAAATCATAACCACCAGATCCTCAGTATTACAGAGATCTTCCTCTGCACTGACTCTAGCCTGGCTCCTAAATTAAGAATTAGCTCCAAAGTTGCATGTACTTAATAACAGCAAAAATCCTAAGTTAAACAAACACAAATATTTAAGACATTCAAAACAAAGTCTGCCCATTTCATGGCAGCCTCTTTTTTGGAGTACCCTAAACTACCATATCTGCTTCTTCTCCATCACTGTATCTCAGCACAATCAGTTAAGTGTTAATGATTTTACATACAACAAACCTTTAAGGTGTCTTGATAAACCTCAGTGAACTAGAATAGTGACTATGAACCTACGGAGAACACAGGAATTGCGTGCACATTACACGTAATGTAAAAAGTAACAGCACATTATCGTAGGTTACTAGGAGTATTTTATCACCATTTATGTTATTTAATACACTCAATTCAATTGCAGCCTAAGGATAATTACAGCACCAACAGCAACTCCTCAATATCTATTCTGCCCACCATCTTAAGTTTAACCCAGCTTGTCATGTGGAATTTGATTTCCACACCAAAAACATAAACTGGTCAGCATATACAATATAAAATAGTGTTTGGCAATGAGCTTGAGGAGGACACAAGAAAACAGCTCTCAGCATTTTCTTGATCGCAATTTGGCACTAAGCACTGCTTCACCTGGTAAATGTGAGGCAGTCATTTACACTGTGCTTCCAGACTGGAAAAATAAAGCAAGAGAAGTGGAAAGACACCAAGTCTGGTATGAACAAGAGACACAATACATAAAAGAATGAGACACCTACATCTATATTTTAATATGGTATCCAAACCACATTTCTCTTCCCATTTGAATCATGTGACTTCGGTACTGGGTGCTTAAGAGCAAAAAGTAAAAGCAGGACCTACTTCCAGCATTTATAAACCTGATTTTCCAGTAAATTTTCTGCAATCTCTCCTGCCAGTGAGGATATATTAGCACGCTTTTATCTCTTCTCAACCAAATGAGTTCTTTTCCACAATGGCTATGAAACTGATCAGTAGTGTCACAGATTAGTTTTGGCACAGGCAGAGCCATTTGCCTATGCAGAGCCTTCTTTTTTGCCCCATAAAGCTGACACTAACAAACGACTTCAAAACGTGATTAAACACAAACTACGAGACTGATGCTGCCACCTTCTAAACTAGAGACTGTTTCGAAGACTGCATGCACTCTGCATTACTTGTTTCCAGCTCAGAGTCAGGACGCCAGCAGAAACACAGGGGACCCAAGAATACTAAGTAATAATATGCAACTGATCCTCTTATCTGCAGTATTTGTTGAGATTCAACAAGCTTCAAGCCAAATCTTGGCGAGTTCAGAATCTGTTGGGAGATGGAATCGTTTTCTCACAGATGGCTCTCAGAAGGAGCTGTAGCTCCCCACTTCTGGGCCAATTCTGTTCAAAAATGTGTTTACTCGTCATCTCTGGCCTCCACACCAGACTGATGATTCTGTTCCACATCCGCCTGTGCCTGTGTAATCCCTGGGCTGCTCTGGGGAGGGGATTATGGATAAAGGTATGAGCCAGGTTTAAAAAGACATCTGTGAACAGCAGCTCTGGAAATGGTGTATCATAACTTACTACATCTCACAACTAGACACAGTTGTGCTCTCCACATCTTCTCAGCCACTCTCTAATACTCCAGAAACGAGTAATCTACAGAAATCAATAAACACTACTAGTTAATAAAAGCTTTGTCAGGTGGTCTGGAAGGGTAAGCCTTAGACCAGGCATTTTCACCCGTATCTTGAAAAGTAGCAACTGCGGTTACAGCTACATCCAAATCCTTTAACAAAACTGAACATTTCCGAAAGGCCTGAAGTAACAGGGAAACAGGGTTTAAGAGAGAACTCTGACCTCCTGCCTTTAGTCAGTCCTTAACGAATTACTAAAATAAATTCCACTCTCAAAATGGCCCAAGTGGCCTTTTATAAAGCAGGTAAAGATTACATACTACAGGAAACTGCAATCACCAAGAGAGCAGCAAACAATATTGCCATAAAAACATTCAGTAAGTTAATCTATAAAGCAGCCATTTCAGATCACACCTAAAGGTCAATTCACAAAATCTGCTGGAGGTGGGGGAATCTCTCTCATCTTTGGTCAAAAGCAGGAAGATTTGGATATCTGAAAAAAAAAAAAAAATTAAGCCTCAAAATCAAGTGCCTGGTATTCAGGCAGGCACATTCAAATGCATCCTCAAATGCAAAAAGAAAAATTCAGCCAAGGCCTTGCAGACATGAGGCAGACAATTACCTTCTCTTCCAAAAATAACCTAGAGCTTTCCCAAACCAGGCCATGAATTATTATCAGATGGATGCTGAACATTTAGAGAAGCTCCAAGCTAACAGGTGAGTCTCACAGGCACTCCAGTTTACAAATAAGATGAATGGGAATATCAAAAGATATGTCTTCAGACTTTTTTTTTTAAACTAGTGACACCTCTTCTCCTGAGTGATGAAAGGGTAGCCCTGCAGCTGGCCTGAAACACAGTTGCCTTTTCCTTCCATACTTCCTGTATTACTTCTATCTATGCACCTCAGTTTCCTGTCAATTTCAAAGGTATTCAGGAACCTAATTCCCTGAGGAAGACTATCAATACTTATGGATATCTAGATAAGCAATTAAAGTGCTTTGGGAGAGACAGATCACAACTCCACCTCAAGACTGGAGAGGAAGAGATAAAAGAAGAGTCACCACTGGCACAAAGTTTACACTGGGGCTTTAGCCAAACCCTTTGAGACACCTTGGAATGAGGGCTGAGAAGGGGTGAGGACAGCAAGCACGAAAACTAAACACAAACACATTTAAAGGGGAAAAAAAAACCCCAACAACACAAGGCTCACTTATGAAAAAATAAGCCAACAATTCCTAAACCTAAAAGTGAGACAGAGCACTGTTGTCCACAGACAAAGAAACTCAGTCCTTTCCAGTGTATTTTTGTAAGTGAGCTCCTCAGCTGCACTACCAGTGTTAGTGCTGGAAGAAGTCTCAGCATGGGAAATTCTCCGGCGATTGCAGCACATTTCCCACTGCGGGTCACACCAACACCAGCTCTTCCTCTCCACTAAAGCCCAACTCACAGTGGTTCCTATTTAACCGGCTTTTAGCCCTCCTGTAATAAAGTCCGGGTGGAGGGGAGCGGCCTGCAGGCAAAATTCCCACGAAGAATTCCACTTCTGCAGGTGTGGATGCTGCTGAGGGACAACCTCTTCCTTCAACACAAAGGTACCAGCGGATTGTTCGGGAAACACGAGAAAAAGCACAAACTATGCAGTCAGCTCTTTGTGTACACACCTTAACAAAATGAAAGGACACGCACGCACACACCCACTCCGCCAAATCTGCTACAGAGAGTCCACCACAATATGAAAGATAATGAACCGAAGATAAAACAGGTCTGAAAAGCAGCACTGGGTTTCACGCTGGGCAGGCACAGCTTTCTCGGCTGGAAAGCGGTGCACGGATTTCCAGAGATTCCACAGCTATCAGCATTTTTAACAGCCCGGTGGTTATTCACCGCCCTCCTTTCAGCTGCACGGGGCGCGGGGCCCAGCAGGAGCCGTACGAGCCCTGGGGCCGCTCGGCAGTGCCGACACAGCTTTTAAAATGTCGGGAGGAGCGGGAAGAACCCCCCCGGCGGCAGCAGCAGCACAGCCCACACGGCGGGGACGGGGAACCGGGCACTGACAGGGAGGGTCTCCCCAGGCAGACCCCGCCGACCCCCGGGAAGTCGAGGCGGCGCCGCTCCTTCCCTCCCTCTCTCTCACCCCGGGGATGGCGCGGGCCCCCCAGTACCGACATCTTGCCCCCGCGAACACCCCTCTCCCTCCTTCCTCCTCACCCGCAGCTCCTCGAAATCCGCCATTTTCTACCCGCCGCCGGGCGCCGCCGCCACCATCATCGTGCACCCAGAGCGCGCGCCCGGCACGTGACGGGGAGGGCGGGCCGGCGGGAAGGGCGGCAGGGAGGGGCGGGGGACCTGAGGGGAGACCGGGCTGGAGTGGTACAGATACACCGGGAAGCCTGAGGGGAAAGCGGGCTGGAGTGGTACAGATACACCGGGAATCCCGAGGGGAAACCGGGCTGGGGGGGTACAGATACGCCGGGAACCCTGAGGGGAAACCGGGCAGGGGGGACACAGGCAGGTCGGGAACGCTGAGGGGAAACGGGGCCGAGGGGGCACAGACAGGTCGGACACCCTGAGGGGAAACCGGGCTAGAGTGGTACAGATACACCGGGAATCCCGAGGGGAAACCGGGCTGGGGGGGTACAGATACGCCGGGAACCCTGAGGGGAAACCGGGCAGGGGGGACACAGGCAGGTCGGGAACGCTGAGGGGAAACGGGGCAGAGGGGGCACAGACAGGTCGGACACCCTGAGGGGAAACCGGGCTAGAGTGGTACCGATACACCGGGAATCCTGAGGGGAAAGCGGGCTGGAGTGGTACAGATACACCGGGAA
>VWPU01010118.1:0-31098 GCA_013398955.1 Callaeas wilsoni | reverse complement strand
AAAGCGGGCTGGAGTGGTACAGATACACCGGGAATCCTGAGGGTAAAGCGGGCTGGAGTGGTACAGATACACCGGGAATCCTGAGGGGAAACCGGGCAGGAGGGCACAGACAGCGGGAACGCTGAGGGGAACCCGGGCAGGAGGGCACAGACAGCGGGAACGCTGAGGGGAACCCGGGCAGGAGGGCACAGACAGCGGGAACGCTGAGGGGAACCCGGGCAGGAGGGCACAGACAGCGGGAACGCTGAGGGGAAACCAGTCCAACTGCGTACACACACGCCCGTAGGTATCGGCCCCAATTACACGGTGCTCCTGTAACAGCTCCGGGGTGTGAGGAATTCAAGTGATCCTAGAAATGATCCCGGAGGGATCACAGAATCACAAAATAAAGATGATCTCTGGAGATTACCCAGACCATACCCCTGACATGGCAGGGTCACACAGGAACTCGTCCAGATGGGTTTGGAATATCGCACGGAGGGAGACTCTCCGACCTCCTTGGACCCCATCTGTCAGAGCTGTGCCACTGTCAACATAAAGAAGTTCTTCCTTACGCTGAGGTTAAACTTCTTGTGTTTTAGTTGTGGCCATTGCTCCTCATTCGGCCTCTGGACCCCTGCCTTTGAGATGTTTATCTGCATTAATGGGATCCCCTCTCAGTCTCCTCCAGGCTAAACGTGTCCAGGCTTTGCAGTCTCTCATCACAGAGGTGCTCCAGACTCCTCATCATCCTTGTGCCTTCCACTGGACCCTCTCCATTAGCTCCTTGTTTTTCCTTTACTGAGGATCCCAGACCTGGACACACCTGCCATGCTTCCTCGCCTCCAGGATTAACACTCCGCTCTTTAACGGAATTGTTCTATTAAAAACCAAACCAACCAAAGAAAAATAAAAAAGAAAAACCAACCAAACCAGCAAATCATAGAATAAATTAAATAAAACATAATCTAGTTTGCAATTGAAGTGGATTAGACTGAAAGCTTGTGATTTTACAGCCTAGTTTATCTACCCAATCAAGAGCAGTCATAATTTGTGTTATAATGATGCAGCACGTTTTATTAATAAAAAATGAAGGGAAAATATCACCAGCAGTAAGCTTCAAAAACTGGATAATGGGTTTCCTGCTGCAAGGGAAATATTGAGACATTTACAGAAAAATAAACATTGAGGTGGAGCCGAGAATATTGTTTTCGAAAGCAGCCAGAGATCATTACCTAGTCACAATAATTACCTACTCACGATATTCAGTTTCATCGGCAACTTGGCTGTAAAACCAAACAACCGAAAAAAAAAAAAAAAAAGCAAAGACTCGGCCAACAAACAGGCAAGCAGCCAACACAACCCAAACAAGATAAAGAGACACTGGGAAAAGAGGCCTGAAATGCAAAACATATTTACTCATATGAACCAAAAGGCAGCTAGTTTTGCACAATCGACACATCCAGAGCAGCAGCTACAACGGTAATTTATGAGCCAAGGGACAGGTCACGTCGGCAGCAGGCTCTGCAAGGAGGGATGCTGGCAGGCAATTTTGGGAACAAATAGCTGAGCTTTTCTAGAGGATACTGATCCCTGCTGCTCACACTAGCTATGGGCACTTAATACTGCTACAAGATCTGGACACTAAGGAATTCAATAATTAACATCATTAGCTGCAATTTTGCAACAGCTTTCTGAGACAGGCTTTCATTTTTATTTACTATTTACTCCAAGACAAACCCTTAAATGCGCCAAAGTTTTTCACTATAGGCACAGATACCTAGTCCTCTGCATAAATGGCTTTTGTGCTTGGTCTTAAAACACTCCTTTTCCCTGAAGATTTAAACGTAAGCACTTTACATTAATTTCAAACCCCTTCTGTTAGTCAAAACCAGGAATCAATGGGCTAATAAAACATGCCATCTGCCACACCACTGCGTGAGTTCAACTCCTAAGTCCATCAAATGCTTATTTTTCCCCTCAATTCAGTACCAGACTAAAGGGGCAAGCTGCAGGTTAGACTCTCTTAGATCATTAAAGCATGACCAGAACAAAGCTTTCTCTTTTGTTCGTTCAGCAAACCCTCAAGTGTTCCTTCCTTCAAACGCACCGGGAAGGACATCAGCGTTCCAGCTGACAGAGCCAGGCAGTTCTTTGCTAGTCTACACTCACCTCTCACTTCATAACCACATCTTTCAACCTTTCTATTCACCTCACCCCCAGTATCTGCGGGGCTAAGAGCAAACGTTATTTATATACACCACACATGCATAAGATAACAAGAGTTTACAAATTAGCTTTCCCTAATTTTTTAATGAAGTGTTCTTCATCGTAAGTTGTTTTCCTCCATCTTTACCTCACAGCCTTTCTACTACACTTCTCTGGGACCCTATCCTCACAGAAAAAAGAAAAAAAAAGAAAAAGAGTACTTTATACTTTTGGTCCTCCTCAGTTTTTTCTTAGGGCACGGGCATTTCCACTCCCATTCCACTATCCACACACAAAAATGTCTTTCAAATCTCCCTCTTCTGTTTTTCCAGTAACTAGAATTAATCTCCCCTTTTGCTATAGTTCCTCAAAATCCTGCTGTTTTATCAAAACTTCGCACACACATCAATTCCAGGCTTACACTCCACAGCTACCAAGTCATCTTATCTAAATTTCAACATTTCCAATATCTCTCTTTCAACCAAACTTTTAAGAAACCTACCTCAAATGTCAGAAATTCCTCTGGGATTCGAAACTTCTGCTTCTTCTTGCTCCTCCATCTCCGATACCCCTTTCTTCCTCTCCTCTTTCTTCTCTCTAAACCTGCTGCATCTCCTGAACCATTTCCCAGGCTCTTCTCTCGAGCATTTTCCAAATTTTCAGTGTAAGTGTTAAAACTCGGCCCAGCACCAGCCATTGGAGGAAACCTTCCCCAAGGCAGCCACTGCATACTCCTATCTCCCGGAATATCACAGAAGCAGTCACTGAGGTTTTTGTTTTCTCCAATAGGCTCTAATTAAGGAACGAGCCTATAGGTGCTAAGCAACCTGCCCCCTAAATTGAGGCTTGATAGGGGAAAAAAAAAACCCATCTGGTTTCAACCTTTTCTAGTAATCTTTCTAGTGCTATGCACAGTATGTCCATACAAGCACTGCCTGTTCCCACAGCTGCGTTAACTACGGAGAGACATCTGAACATCCAAATAAACCCTCCCAGCCTTCCACAAACGCTGCAGTTAAAAAAAACCAAAACCAAACCAAAACAAACAAAAAAATCTCCAAAACAACAAACAAAACCACCACCCTACAGCTGCTCGAAGGATTGCAACAATTGCTCTTATCAGCATTATACCTCATCAAACCCGTCCTGTGCTGCTTAACCAGGTGCTAATAGACAACAGAGTGTGAACTGCAAGCAGGGATGGGGCTGGGGTGACTGGGTGGAAAGCAGATTTGTTCTGTGTGTGCTGGGTTTAAAGGAAAGAATTTTATGAGGTCAGCCTTAGGCTTCTCCATCATCTCTAGTATCCCACACTCCTGTACTTTTTAAGGTAACATTATTAGTGAATGGCAAAAATATTTAAGTGGTAGTCAGTGCCTACAACCCTCTTGTGTGAGGTCTAGAGCTGCCAAAGCACAGAGGCTTAAAGACACCCTTAATCATGCTGCTGACTAAAAATGTGGGCTCTGGCTGTACGACAAAATACTCTAAGTTGGACACTCAGGTTGGACAGGGCTTGGAGTAACCTGGTCTAGTGGAAGGTGTCCCTGTCCAAGGCAGGGCATTGGAACTGGACAGTGTTTAAGGTCCCTTCCAACCCAAGCTACCCTGTGATTCTCTGTTTCTGCTTATTGGAAAGAAAAGAATTTATGTGCCTGCATTGTATCTGCACTTTCTATGCAGCTGTTTCGCAAAACAGAGTTTGGATGGGACATAAGCTTCTGTCAAGGCACATGATGAATATAGTTATATATGACTACATTTATGTCAGACTTAACAGGCATATTAAAGTTTAGAAACATCCAAATTAGAAACCTAATGTATTCTTATATATATATATTCTAATCAGTTTTGATGATGAAATATTAATTTTGCCTGCCCATCCTAGCATACCATGGTGATACACATATATTTTGGTAATAACCCCAAGAGCAAAAGATTTAAATTTTGCTATGAAGTTGCTTACTTCATCATTATTATTTTTATTAAATTTTGTCTTTTGACATAGGCCTACACTTCACAGTCTTGAACATACCCTCTGTGACTGTGGGTGAGCATTTGCCTCCATGGATGGTTTTGTGAAAATTACCTTCAATTTTTGTTCAAAGGATTTGAAGAGTCTCTTTATCCATCAAAACTATAGGAAACTACATATTAAGGTAGCATTACTCCTTTAACAGTAATGGTGGAAAACTCTCCAGTCAAGCACAGCCCTGAACCCAGGCTATTCTCCCAACAGTGATGAACTTGGGGTGGCTTGAATTCTAACTTCAATTACAGGAACTTCTCTTTCAGAGACATAAAAAAAGAAGCCCACGATAATGGAAAAACAAACGCGTTACCGACTCTACTACCACATTAAGGCCACAAAATTAAGCACACGTTCTAGTAGGAGGGGAGTTAGAGGAACATTAATCTGATCCACTTTGAGAAAACTCCGTGTTTTATGGGACAAATGTAATAAAAAATATATGTATTAAATTGCATCCTTGGCAGGATGAATGTATATTACATTTGCAGCACAACTACCTGAGCTGTGAACATACGCTGAAGCTTGTGTTGGCATGTACCAGATTGGGAAAGTTTTAGAAAAGGGCTGTGGAAACATTCCAGAGTGGGAACAGAGTGACACCGAAAGGACAAGGCCATATGGGGTATTCACGGTTTTACTGAGGAGTATGTTTGGAGCAAGATCTGGATGTCTGGAAAAAAACATGGTTTTGAGGATGAGATGCTAAGCAAGTGTGATATAGAATCCCAAAATGTTTTGGGTTGGAAGGGACCTTAAAACTCATCCAGTTCCACCCCCCTGCCACGGTCAGGGGCACCTTCCACTAGACCGGGTTGTGTTGCATGATGTGAGAACCTGGTCATTACTCTTTCCAAGAACTGAGCAGCTGTTGGATTTGGGAACAGGGATAATAAAAGCCCTTCCCACAAAACTGTCTGGTGCTGTGCATGTGTCCAGCAATTCCTCTTCCCACTGCGTGTGAAAAGCACAGGATTCATCACAAAAGAGGAGTTTTGGTAGAGGTCCTGAGACTGAGTTTTAGGTTTTGTCTTGCACAGTCATAGGTTCTCCTCCAGCTGGACTGAAGCCAGACCACATCCAACAGGCACAATTCACCCCTCCAATACTTCACACCCTGAACCCCAGGAGGCTGCAGCAAGCAGGCCACCGCGTTGTGCTCCGAAGAGAGCGCTTCTCACAGCCCTGCGTTCCATCACGGTGGTGGGCTCCATCTTAATGCCCGCTGCCACATCGTTGACTTGAGGGGCAAACTGCACTCTGCTGCCTTCTCAGGGACGCCTCAGCTGTATGGGTGAGCTGGGCATCTTTAGCAGTGGAGTGAGCGGGGCTGATTTGGCTGCTTTGGGGTGGGGTTTGGTTGGATTGGCATGGTTTGGGTTGGTCTGGCTTGTTTTGCGTTGGTTTGGGTGGTTTCGGATTCTTTCGAGGCCAGACCGCTACATCCCCTCAGGCCGAGCCCCTCGCCCCGCCGCCCCGCGCCACCCAGGCGAGCCCAGCGGCCATTGGTCAAACAGCTGCCTTCCGCCCACCCTGCTCTACTCGTGATTGGGCAGCTCTCCAGTCAATCTTTTGCATTTCGACGTTCCGATTGGCTGCGCTGGGAAGGCGGGGCGCCCCTGTCCCCCGCCGGGGTCGGCGGGGTGCGGGTCCGGGCGCCCGGTGCGTTATTCCGGGCGGCGTTCCCGGTAGCATTCCCGGCGGTATCCCCTGCCGCCATGGAGCTCTCCTGCCAGGCGCTGAGAACCACCCACCAGGCGAGGGAAGCGGTGAGAACCGGCGGGGCGGGCGGCTGGGCGTCGCGGTTGGGCGTCGCGGTTGCCATGTCAACGGGGGCGGGCGGCTCTGCGCATGCGCGGAAGTTGGCGTTGTCATGGCGGGGTACGGGGTTGGGCGTGATGAGCAGGGACGGGCGGGGATCCCCCACAGCCCTTCTCTAAATGATTCCGGAGCAAGAGGCACGGCAAAAACAGACAATCCGTGTTCCTTCCTCCCCTGGCTCTTGTTTCAAAAAGTCACGGCTGTACTGCCCCATCCCTGGAAGTGTTCCAGGCCAGGTTGGACAGGACTTGGAGCAACCTGGTCTAATGGACGATGCCGCTGCCCATGGCAGGGGCTTGGGACTGGATGGCTTTAAGGTCACTTCCAACCCAAACCGTGCTGTGGTTCAATGATTCTATGGTTCTTGCTCCAGAAAGCCCAGAAACAGCAGGATTTTGCTGAATTTCATAACCTGTTCTTTTGCTTCCATCTGCTGGTTAAATTACACCAGAGTGAGAGAGGCTGCAGGGATGCTGAAACTCTTTCCCATAAGGCTGTTGGGTGCTCTGCATGCATACATCAATCCCTCTTCCCCCTTGATGGTGAAAAATACAGGATTCTTCACAAAAGAGGAGTCTGGGGAGGAGTCCTGAAACTGAGCTTGAGGTATTATATCAATCTCCTGTAGAATCATAGAAAATTCTGGCCTGGAACGTACCCACAAGGATCATCATGTTCTTACTCCTGACCTCACACAGCAGAGCCCCAAAACTCACACCGTGTTCTTTAGCGCATTGTCAAAACACTTCTGGAGCTCTGGCAGCCTTGGGGCCATCATCATTCCTTAGGGAGCCTGTTGAGTGCCCGTCCACCTTCTCGGGGAAGAACTTTATCCTGATACCCAGCCTAAAACTCCCCTGCCCCAGTCCCCTGAAATTCCCTTAGTTCCTGTCACTGGTCACCAGCGAGAAGAGATTGGTGCCTGCCCCTCAGTTTCCTCTTCTCAGGAAGTGTTAGTAGGATAGATTTATTTATCTAGGAATGGGATTCTCCAGCACAGTGTCTTTCTGAGCCCTGAAGTGGATTCAGGTCTCAGCCATTGAGAATGGAGCCTGAAGGTGTGATATCAAACAGCATTAACATGCAGGAGAAAAGGGAACCTCATTTTTAACCTCAGCAGTGGGGATTTGCTTGGCCTTTGTCCCAAGGGTGCTTCCGGGTACTAAATGCAGAAACGTGTGGGATTGGGAGCTGGAGCTCAGGAGCCCTTCCCTGTCAGCTGTGCCACAGGATTTGGTTTGATGTGCTTTTGGTAAATTCACTTCTGCATAGCTTTTTGGCAGGATGGATTTGAAGATAGTCTATATTTTAGGTATAGAGATGAGAGAGTTGTTTGTGTTTCACAGAGGAGCAGAAGTTTGGAGGCCCTTTTTTTAATTAGTGACTTGAAGAACTACCTGAAGCTGCCAAGAGGATTTTTTCATTCTTGTTCCCAGTCATATGTTTTATGGTGAGCTTGCTGTATGTCTTTAATTATGAAAGCTCATTGTAATCCTTGAAAAACTTTGGCAACTCTATTGTTTGCAGCAGCCTTGTATAATTTGGAAGAGAGAAGAGGGCAAAGCGCTCTTTCTTTGTCCTGGGAAATTCTATTCAGTGGCAGCCAAGTTATACATTGTTTAAAACTCACCAGTTCCACTCTCTGCTTGTGTTTCTCAGAAAGTACGGTCAGCAAGCCAGACAAGAACTGAACATGCAGCCTTCTGAAAAGCCTGTCAAGGCTGCAGATATCCACAGGGCTGTGGGGAAGGGAAAGCTGTGGGAATACAGGGTAGTGGACGGAGGAGGAAAACTAGGTGAGCCCATCGAGCCTCTCTGTCCTGGCACATGGTGCCGGCTTGACTTGGAGGAACTCCACTCCTGTCAGCATCCTGGGATCCCAAAGACAAAGAGGGAAGGGGCTCTGCGTGTGTATTACAATTAGAGCTTTCCCCGTGTGATTGCACAGCTACCTGGTTGCCTCTTGTCTGAATTCCTAAGCAGAGATCCTCCTGAACACATCCTGACTGCCCCAGCTGGATCTCCTTAGAGTGCTTACGCTAACGCAGAATAGTTCTTATTCCCAAGCTCCCCAGAAGATTACTTACTCTTCTAACTCTTTATTTTTCATCCCAACAAACATATTCATGCAGAGTATATAGGGTCAAATGATAATGAAACTTTAGTGGGTAAATTAATCTTTTAGTAGGTCCATTAATTTCAGGAAATTACACAAGAGACTTGATTGCTTTAAATGCATTTTAGTAAAAGGTGTGGAAATGAATAAACAAACAATTACACCTAAAGATGCACAACTCTATTAGAGTTTAATTTAAAATGACTCAAAAAAAAAAGAATATGTGCCACTCTTTTGTTAAGCTAGAAATAAATAAAATAACACTATAAATGTTGAAGCTAATTAGTTAAGTGCGCAACTATTTAGTTTTTAAAACAAGATCACGTTTAAGTGCCGTAAGGTTTTATTAATTTCGTGGACCCCAAAATCCCCTATAGTAATTGAAAATTTAATTACATGTGTTTTTCTGTTCTTTTAAGAATGGAAGCTTATTAAACTTTAAACATTTAAACATCTATTGAAATACCAGTGGCTGTAAACAACATGCAATTCTCAATACTAATTAAACAGGAAGGCTAGATCACTATAAAGCTGAAGTGAATTTTAAGTAACTTTGCACTGGTAAGTATTCCTGTTTATTTCATGCTGTATAAGATTTTCCATTTCCTCTCTAAGCACAGCAGAAGTCCTGGGCAGTGTTAGTGTCTGCCTGTGGCAGGCGCTGTTTTTTGTGTCCATAAGTGCAGTGGGTCAGTCCCCAGAGGATAAACTGGAGTTGAGGACAGCAGACCAGGGTGGCCAGAGAGCTGTTTGAAGGGGACGGATAAAGCTGCTGTGGCACTGACACCGGCAGAGGCTCATCTGCCTCGTGGCAAGAGTATGTGCTAGAATAAGACTGGTGAAATGCAGGAAAGGGATTGGTGGGATTGTCAGGCAATGATCTGTGCGCCACTGGTTCACCAGATTCATGGCTTGGTAACAGTTGCATGCTGAAAGATCCTTGATTTTCCTTTTTTTTATAGAACACTCACAGAACTCGGCTACCAGACACGATCTCTTTCGTTTTTCAGGTCCGGCCCAATACAACTCATTGTCAGCTGATCACCTGATTAACAGCTTAGTTAATTTTCTCTGGACACATGTCTGACTTGTCAAAATCAGCCATTGCTATTTGCATTCTTCTTGCATTCTGTTAAAGACAGAATTAACCTCTCTGTCTAAACTCTCTTCTCATTTTTAGATAGGGATCTTTTGGGATTTAAAGGTTCATTTTTCCGTGTGCTGGGTCAGCACAACCGGAAGAGCATTGCTATGTTAAGGTTGAAGTAGGTGGCTCACACATAGACATAATGTTATCCTACTCCCAAAGCAAGTCTGTACTTAAATTATTTGAGATGCTGCCAATCACTGTATCACTATTTATACTAGAACATAAAATGCTTTAGGGATAGCAGGAGTAACAAAGGGGGATGAACAGCAGCAGGTGACATGCCAGAACACAAATTCTTTTCAATGAAAGTTCCAAGCACAGATCATGAACCCTGTTAGTCCATCAGGCAGAGGCAATTCCTCTCTTGTCAGAATATCCATGTTTATTACATGAAACACTTGATGTGTTTGTCTTCTGTGGCAGCCACTGTGTTTGCATACTGTATTTTAAATATTCAGAGGTAGCTGTAACCTTGCCCTTTGATATGTTAGCAGACACAACAGTTAATCTTTCTCAGCATAAACCTTCAGGAGCAGTTGCATTTTGAAGGATGTACAGGTGGGATTCTCAGCAAGTGATGACTCCACCTTCCTTCTTGCACCTCTGGATGTGTTTTGGGAGATTCAAGTCATGCAGGAAAAATGGTGAAAGAGCCACAATTCAACATCTGTTTTCCAAGCACCAGCACCTCAGAAGATTAAAAAGGAAGAGACCCTTTCACCTCAGGGTGTGTGTGTTCTCTCTTTGTTCATGGCAGTTCTCAGAATTGGTTCATTTCCTGTTGCAGCACCTCCCAGGAACCAGTCTGCTTCATTCAAGAGTTACCGATCTACAAAACATTTACACAGCACTCTTTTCTCCCCAAAAAAGGTTCAGAAAAATTGTCTTTGTACCACCACTGAAATGGTATTGTAACTTCCTTTTGGAAATAGTTTCTCAGGAGAGTATCAAGGGTAGTAAAGGTAAAAAGGGCTTGTGATTTTTTCCCTTTTCCCCAGCCAGTTTTAGCCTTCTTTCTAGAAAACCAGAACGAAGATTCTACGAATCTTTTTTGCCATATGTGAAATGCGAATACACTTCGACTCTGCAGGAAACCGTAAGAGCAAACCCCAGCTCTTCCTTTGTCATGACACTAGATGGCCCCACGACTGAAGCAAACGTCCCGGGAAATACCTGCTGGACTGGGATACCTTTTCCCAGTTCTGCCCAGTACTTTTTACAGGCTGGCAGATTTTATTTTAAAATAAAACAGTAGCTGCTTTTTACAGGCTGGCAGATTTTATTTTAAAATAAAACAGTAGCTGATGGTGCCGTCTCAAGTGTTGAAATTAGCAGTGGAATGCCAGGTGGTACCCAGCGCAGTACAGAGCAGAGGGGGCATAGGTCTAACCTAGCAAAGGAATGGTGCATAAAGAGGTACATTGGTTTTGCATGATGCCTTAGGATTTTAGCTTTTATATTTTCATATATTTGTTATCCTGCAGTTCTTTAGTGTGTAACTCTGAGCTCCATGTAGAGTGTTAGCTACTGCTTTTCCCATTTTGGTCAGACACAACAATTCCTTTCAATTGGAGGCCTGAGAATCAAGGACACCTCACTCTTTCAGGCTCCAAGAAATGTAAACAAAAGTGAGTTGGGGGGAGCAAACTGAGAGAATGGGACTGCACTGCCTGAAGCTGTAATTGGACAGTTAACCTCTGATATGCAAATGGACCAAACTTATATCTGTCCCAAAAAACGTGACTGTGTCCATCCTGGATGCAGTCTCTGCGAGATTCCTGCACTGCCCAAGGTGTGCCCTGTGAAGGCCTTTCAATAAATACCTGCTCTGTAACTCTGTGTAGCCTCTGTTCCAGGTCAGCCTCTACAAGGCATCACGCATCACCCAAAAAACACCGTTGATTTTTGGAATAAATGATTCTCTAGTATCAGCAGTTTGCTGTAGTGATTGCTCTCTCTTCCAAGAGACCAGAAAAAATAGAGAAATGGTATTTCTGTATGCGTATTTCTTTTGCACATCTTGTGGGCTTTAAAAGCATCAGCCTTGGTGAGCAGTAGTTCCTTGGCATCTTTGTGTGCCAGGCAGAGGCAGAGAGCAGCCCAAGTCCTTGATAGAGATGGTGGGGCTCTGTTTGCAGTATGAAGCAGACAGAGATCTGTGTGTTTGTCACCTGCAGGCAGCACACGCGGGCCGGGCTTTTTCTTGGGGGTGGATGCAGGTGCTGCTCGGCTGGGATAGGAGGGAGGGAAGCTGGGGGTGTCGGTGGGAGCCTGTGTGGCTTTACTGCGCAGTGTGATCAGGGATGCGTGTGTGCCATGCACGCTAGAGAAACTGCTGCTCTTTCCCCAGCTGTTGAGTAAGTGCCACTCCTTCATGTTCACACTGGCTCCTCACAAGTAATCACAGAATCATAGGAAAAGACAGAATACCTCAAGTTGGAGGGAACCCATGAGGATCACTGAGTCCAACTCTCAATGCCTCCCAAACTGAAAAAGAAGGGAAATCGTTAATTGGCCTAAATGTGGTTTTGGCCAAAGCTGCTTTCCCTGTGGTCACAGTTTCAAGTCCCAGTGAGGCAGACCAAAGGCCACATGCTGATTTCTAGAGTTTTCATTGTAGCAACTTCTGTTATGACCCTAAAATCTCAGAAGTTTTCTGCAGACACTGAGCATATATAGCATATTTCATCAGAGTAAGGCTTTATTCCAGCGTCTTGCATGATTTCTGTTTTCACTGCCCCTTTTCCTCTGCTTGATATTGCATCTGTCTCAGATGAAGCTTCACTGAATGAAGACAAACATATCTTATGCTGCCTTGTTTTTATTGCTGAATCATTTGTTTATGACTTTGGATTCTCCAATGTGTGCCAAGACATCCATGGCACTGACTCCATATTGAAATCTCTTAATGCTGAGTCCTGATCTTGGTCACTCCTGTGTTAAAATTGTGCAAGTTTCATGTTATCCCAATCCACTAATTCTTCCAGTGTCTGTGTTTCATTTGTTGTGTTTATATATCAAGGCCCATGAAATGGGAGGTGTCAGCAAGTGTTACAGGTGATCTTTGTAGAGAGTCATGCAGATCCCAGCCTGTTCTCCAGGCACTCAGAGAACAGGTTTCTGGTTGCAAGGAAAGGACACAGCCAGGATGGAGCGCAAGGTTTCCTTGCACGGTCCCTGAAGCATTGAGGTCTGTCAGAGTCCTGCCCCAATATTCACAGCAGTCTGAACATTTTGGGAGCCATAACCATAGTAAGGGAAGTTAAGTTATTGGTTTGACCTTAAAGTAATTTTGTCTTCTCTAGAAAAAGGTTTCTACCAATCCAGTAGCCCTGATAATGTGTAAGAAAAATTGGATTGAAAACCACTTTTCTTGTGTTTATTAACACTGAGTTGTTTTACAATTCTTACATGTTGTTGTGTTAATTTGTTTGTTTCCAGAGGCTACATTTAGATGCTGTTTACAGCAATAAAGAGAATATTACATTTGATCTAGAGTTCTGTCTTAATTCACAGGAGGAAATGCGAACAGAAGCTCGTCGGAAAAATCTCCTCATTCTAATTTTGCATTATTTAATCGAAGAAGGGTATGTTTTTTAAATAATAGTGCTCTACCCTTGCGGGATTGTGTGTATCTGACCTGCTGTACTGCATCTTTCTGTCTCCTGTTGGCTGAATGGGCAGTGTGGGCCTTTGGGTTGATGAGAGAAAGAGGTAAACTACTATGACATATCCTTGCAGTTTGCTTTGTTTCAGTTAAATTTTTTCAGTTTCTGAAACAAAAATGCCCTGTGTAATATAAAAACACTTTAGAGCAACCAGCAAAACTTTTTTAAAATAGAGTTTATACTTTCATAGAAATGGTGTTGTGTATACTTACTAGTGCCATTGTTTGCTTCTTCTCTCAGAAATCAGAGTAAAATAATGACTCTCAGTTGTTTGATCTTTGTTTGTTTTGTTTTGTTTTTTTTTAAATTGCCAGATATGTCGATGCTGCAAATGCTTTGGAACAAGAGACAAAACTAGGTTTACGTGGCTTTGAAGTTTGTGACAACATTGATCTTGAGACAATTTTGATGGAATATGAAAGCTACTATTTTGTAAAATTTCAAAAGTATCCTAAAATTACCAGAAAGGTCCTGGACACTGGTATGTGGCTCTATTCCAAAAAGAAAGCTTTTGTTTCCAAAGTCTAAAACATGTATTTCCCTGCTATGCTCACAGCTCTTGTCATGTATGTCAGCATTTAATATTCCAACCCTTACAGTTACAGATCTGTAGTTCTAGCACACAAGGCAGCAGAATTGAGAGACGTGGCTTTGAGCCCTTCTGCTTTTCCTTCTTTCTTTATATAAAGGAATTAGAAGGTGACATTTTTCGGTCTTTTGAAAGCTGCTTTGGTATTGGAAAATGTCAGCTAAGCAAAAAGCATTATGGCAAAGATATATTTATCCACTTTCTTCTCGTGGGGAGAGAATAGTAAATGAATGATACTGAATAAGGCAAATCAGAATATGAGCATTCCGTTATGACCCTGAGAGCCTGAATGGTTTTGCACTTGAGCACAAAATGTAACTTGGAGAAGCCGTAAGAACAGTTGTGTGAGAATGAGTGATGAAGAGCTTGAAGGATATAGGTTTGGATTAGACATTAGGAAAAATTTCTTCATGGAAAGGGTTGTCAAACCCTGGCACAGGCTCCCCAAGGACGTGGTGGGGCCACATCCCTGAAAGTGTTCAAAACACGTGTGGATGTGACATTTGGGGATGTCGGTCAGTGGTGGCCACTGCAGGGCTGGGAGAGTGATTGGACTCCATGGTCTTAGAGGGGTTTTCCAACTTCAAGGGTTTAGTGATTACTTCCATGAAGAAGGCATGTACATCTAGAACCTATGGATTGGTGTTGATAAAAAGAGGAAGAACAGCCCTGCAGGACAAAACAAAAAGGATTTGTTATGAGTCAAGAATGAAAATGTATTGCAAAGCATTTTTTCACATCATAGTCAAACTGAGCAGTAGTCAAGACTGAATCCATGATCTAAGTTAAAAAAAAAATCCCAAAAAGCCACTCTTGGGCACTTAAAAGCTCTCATTATGCATTTTTTTTTGGTCAGTAAAGCTTCTCAGGCACAGAGTAGTCTGCTATTACCTGAGCTCAGATTTGTGACCGTGCTGGCAGGGAGGCATCACCCTTTTTCCCTGAAGCATAAACAGCCTCTTCTGCATGTCGTTTGCACCATGCCCTAAATCGTGTCCATGGCCAGACTTACATATCTAAACAAAATCCTTGGTGTGGTGCTCCTTCGTACTGAATTCTTTGCAGCACTCTTGGCAAGTCCTACAGTAACAAGTTGGTCATTTCCATGCTGAATTCCAGTTGGAAGTGTCATAGATATACCCTCAAGATGACGGGTTGCTCCATGGGCTCTGCTGCCCCTAAACACACCGTGTCCCCAAGCTCCTTCAGGGAAAGAAGTGTTTGCATTTTATGCACGTGTGTGAGAATCATGAGGGGAAAAGCACTGTACAGAAAACACTGAAAGGAGATGTGTTTTGGAACAACCAAAGGCGTGCTGGTAGCACACAAACCCTTGGATTTATGAGTTCACATCTGGGCTTTGTGAATTTGACATTTTGTGGAAAAAAGCTCCCCTTTGACAGAAATTGTTTCAAATTATATAAATGCAAAAGATAACATAGTTCGATAACCACCACTGCAATGTGACATTTATTCTGTCTTGTTATGTTGAACTTGATTCCTCTTCAGAGGAGTAAGGCAAATTAGTATTTCCCAATTCAGCAATGAAAAAAATTATTAGCATTAAATAAGCATTCTGTGTGATATATTAAATTATAGTACTTAATCTAATTTCTGGTAGTGTCCTTTTTACCGTGAACATGATACTGGTTTTAAAATGTAAGCAGAGAAACCAAAGACTGAATGAGCTAAAATGTAACAAGCTGGAAGCAAAACCCCTCTCGCCAACACCAGTTTGTTTTCAGTGAGTTTTTTGCAAGCTTGCTGTGCTTATACTCACACTGTTCCTATTTATGTATTTTTATTTCCAAGGTCATTAATATGTGCTTAAAAATATTTTTAAGGGGGGAAAAAAAGGTTCAAATTGCCCTCTTTTATATCCTTAATTATTTTCCATTTTAATATTAATTTTGCCACAGCAGAAAATAAACAACAGCTGA
Source organism: Callaeas wilsoni (assembly GCA_013398955.1). Classification (NCBI taxonomy): domain Eukaryota; kingdom Metazoa; phylum Chordata; class Aves; order Passeriformes; family Callaeidae; genus Callaeas; species Callaeas wilsoni. The sequence continues at coordinate 15,598 of VWPU01010118.1, read as the reverse complement.
GAAGTGGAGGAAGAGCAAGAAGGTGAGAGATATGGGTGGGGTGTTTTTCTGGGCAGAAAATTTTCCTAGTAAAAGCAAATATGCACAGTGGTTAAAATAGTTTTGTGGTAGCAGAGGAGTACCAAAGCCTAGGACCATGCTCCTGACTGTGTGGTGCATTTTTTCTGTATGTGTTAGAGGAAACTAGAGACTTATTTCCCAAATAGAGAGGCAGACACTTTACAGAGCTTCTGCAGTGGGGATAAAGTGGTGTGGGGTGTTTGAAAAAAGTGAGCATTGAACTCTGCTGTGATTGAAATTAACGCCATAACTTCAGTAGGAGCAAAATTAGCCTAAAACTGCTTTATTTGAAAGCTTTGGGTTTTAATCTTTTGTTATTTGAAAAAAAAAAAAAAGTTATGGAAGTCTTGCATTATTTTTCTTAATTCTAGGACAGCAGGTTCTTCTCAGAATGTACCGAGGGTCAGACAACACACAGTGCAACGACCAGTGTCAAAAACTTCACCTGGGAGTGCAGCAGAACCTAAATCCTCCACCAAGAAGAGCCCCAGACAGGTCTAAACATTTTCTAACTTGGCAGCAGTACGGCGGAAATTAGTGTGATTTTATTTGGGGAGTCTATAGCAAGCAAGAGGATGGGAGTTACATGATTAATAATTGTGCGACTAATGGGTTTAACTGATTATGTCACTTAAGGATTATAGGTGCAAGACTTGGAGAAAATTTCTAGCTGTGAGCTGGGGGGCAGTCACAGGCAAAAATTAGACGAAAAGTGGGCATATAATCCAACCTATACTGAAAGCAAACAGAGTTTTTCCATTAATACCAATATTCTCATCCTTTAGTGCCAGAAAGCAAAACAAACAAATAAAGAAGAAAGTCTGGTATCAGTTGTAAGCATCTTCACAGTGCATACGTTGTTTGAGACTGGGGGAGTAATTTGGCTCTGTAATGTTCAGGTTTGAGAATCTCGTTTTTGTAAGATTGCTGTGAAATCTACTTTATTATCATCCCTTTACAGAGGGTGGAGCAGGAACAGCAGGTTGGTGGACAAGCACACTGTCTATTACAGCTTTTTTTTTAAGGGCCTGGCTATATTTCTGCATCAAGAGGAGTTCATCTCTTACCTATTGCTACCCTTAAAAATACCCCAAAACATTACATTTTGGATTTTACAGCAATAACTGATGTGAAGTGAATACATAATCCTAAAATAGCTCCTAATTTCTGTGTTGATATGCTGTACCTTATACTTGGGCTGTCATTACCACTGTTCATAAGTGTTGCTTCTTAAGTAAAATGCAGTTTTCTGCTCTGTGCATGGAATAACTTCACTGCTGAGCTCCAGAGCTGTGGCTTTCACTGCTGTCACCAGTCAGGTGAAGTTTAATTAAATGTACAGTGGTGTTTGAATGATCAATATTTCTCTTGGAACTTCATCTGGTCCTTTATGAAGAGATGGGATGATACCTGTAAGGTAATATCTTCAATTTGTTCACTTGGCAAGACATCTGTTTTAAAAGGCAATTTTCTTTAGAATAGTGATGGTGCAGATACTCTGGATCAATCTGATTTTGGCTTAAGCATCTCAGGAATCAGCAAAACTGGAGGAGACAGCTCTCACCCAAGAAAGGTTGGTGGAAACCTGGTATGTGGTTTATCAGGGAAAGATGTGTGTGGGGAAAAAAAAAAGAACTACAAAGATTTTCAAAAATATCAAATGATAGAGTTTTTTGTCTATTTTTATGTAAAATACTTCTGTATAGTCAGCTGAAGAGTCAGTTTTATAATTTTGTATAAAAAGTTTTATAATTCTTTGCATAGGAGGCACTTCTTGCATTAAATACTATTTCAAACATATTCAGAGAGGAATACTTCTTTTTTTAAAATGCAGTGGTAAATAACTATGACTGAAGATAAATTTTGAATTCCCGAATGAGGTGATAAAAGGCTCTGCAGTCAGATTGTTGAATTGACTGAGTTGTGTGTTCTATCCCCATTGCTACCATGGTTTTTGTGGTCAATTTTTTGCCATAATTAGGACTGTGTATGCAGTAAGGAAACCCACTGCTGTAACTGCAAGCAAAATTTGGTCCAGTGTATTTTCAAGAGTAGTGCTACCGTCGTGGTAAAGCCTACTGCAACATTTTTTTCTCCTTTAGGGCCAAATAATTGACTTCCACAAGATGATTCAGGATGCTGTCAGAGTGTCACCAGATGGAATTCCCTTGAACAGCCTTAATTGTGATCCAGATCCATCAGTAAGTGTTTCTGTTCATATTTCCATCCAGTCAATAAGAACTTGAGTTTTGTATAACCAGGAACAAAATAAAATACTGCAACAATGTTGGTTTTGTTCCCAAGTGCTAAAAAAGGGCTTAGATTTCTGAAAGCTGTATTTCCTCCTTGCAGGGACAGTCATACTTGACAGTGGTCTGATTTGATGACAGTTGTTTACTCTGATCATGAAAGCAGGCAGCAGATAAAAATGAAACCTTATGATGGGAAAAGAAAAAAATTGCAGACACCTGCAGAACTTCTGGGGTTGATATCCTGGTTCCTTTCAAATCAGTATGTCCCTACCATTCACCTCAGCTGAGACAACAACAGAATTTCGATGGTTGAGATAAATTTGCTGTAAACACTCCAGACACAAGCCAGAGCTTCTCAGACAGTGCATCCAGCTTACGTGGTGCTCGTCTGCCTGGCAACTGCTACACTGGAAGAAACTATCCAAAAAGAGGATGTGACAAATCAGTGACTTGCAGTTACAGTTTTCACTCCTCTTAATCTATGCAGGACATATTTAGGACTAAAAGTGCAACAAGAAAGCTGCTCATTTTAACGTTGCTTCAGGTTAGATTCTGTCAGAGGAAAAGATGACTTACTGCAAATATGGTTTACTTCAAAATTTTTATTATTACACTTATTTCTACAGCTTTTAAAGTTGATATTACTATGATGTGTCAGTTTTTTAAAAAATACCTAATAGTTTGTCTAAAAATACTTGCAGTCTGACAAGTACTTACGTTTTTCTCTTTTAGGAACGATTATTGAAACCTCTTAGTGCTTTTATTGGCATGACTGGTGAGATGAGGGAACTTGCAATGGTTGTAAGCAAAGTAAGAGCAGATCTGCATGTTGGTTGTAGAGAGATATTGGCTATCTTTGTCATCTGGGAATGCTGTTTGTTTCTTTTTACTGTCACTGATAGTGCTTATTCTTGAATGTGCAAGTTATTTTTCTCTCCACATAGCTCCCCAACAAGTAATTCTTTACATGTAATGATGTTTCTTTCTGATGCACAGAGGGAGGAAATAATTAAGACCATTCCTTTCTAACGGGGAACAGGTAATTTATTCATGCTGTGGAGACTGTCATGGCTTTCCTCTTTGCTCTTAGTGCTACAAAAAAAGTCCAGTACTTCACTGGAAAGACAGATTTAAATATATTAGCTAATACCAACTAATGTTTTATCTGCCTGTGATCAGATGGTGGGAGAAACTTTGATTGGACCCTTGGGGTGAAGTTTCCATTCAAGGCATGGAGGTGTAGTCAGTGTGGATGGTGTGCCAGTATCACAGCATATCTGAATTCTGAATGTGTCTGCTAGATAGCATCTACCAAAATTATTATTAAATCCTGATATTCCTGCATGGTTTAGAATCAGAGAATCATTTGGGTTGGAAAAGCCATCTAAGGTCATCAGGTCAAACCATTCCCCAGCACTGCCAAGGCCACCACTAACCCATGTCCCCAAATGCCACATCCACATGGCTTTTAAATCCCAGAGAGGAAGATTCCACGACTGAACTAGGCAGCCTATGCCGAGGCTTGATAAACCTTTCCATGAATGAATTGCTCCTGATGTCCAGCCTCAACCTCCCTGATACAGCCTGAGGCCGTTCCCTCTCCTCCTGTCCCTGTTCCCTGGGAGCAGAGCTCAACCTCCCCGGCTGTCCCCTCCTGTCAGGGAGTTGTGCAGAGCCACAAGGTCCCCCCTGAGCCTCCTTTTCTCCAGCCTGAGCCCCTTTCCCAGCTCCCTCAGCCGCTCCTGGGGCTCCAGCCCCTTCCCCAGCTCCGTTCCCTTTCCTGGACACGCTCCAGCCCCTCCATGTCTCTCTTGTCCCGAGGGGCCGAGAGCTGTCCCCAGCACTGGAGGTGCCTCAGCAGTGCGGGCACAGGGGACGGCCCTGCCCTGGGGCTGTGTCACATCCTGGCTGGGACAGCCCAGGGGCCACTGGCCTAATCTTGTCCTGTGCCTTGCTTTGTGCTGCGTGCATGGTCTGCATTCCCTGTGTATTCTCACATGGTGCAGTTGGGAGATGCTGTCATTGTAGGCTCTGCAAGCTGTGCTCTCATCCCAGCACTGCCTGAGCAGCATCAATAATACACCATATCCCTGGGCAGACTTGGGGATTCTTCCAGGATGGGCAGTTTGACCCCTGAAGGGAACCACAGCATTGTCAGCAGCCTTTTGTTTCACTCCTGGGTTGGGGTGTAGCCTCTCAAACCCTGGGCTGCTGGGGGTCCATGGCTACAGCACACATAAATGCTTACTGTGCACTGCCTTTGGATGAGTCACTCATCCAAAAGAATTCATAGCACCACAGTGTTTGGTAGTGTTGTGACTTTCTGGGTATAAACATCACAAATTATATCAGCTTGGGTAAACCTGCCTATAACCACCTTTCTAAAAAGCCTGGAAGACTTTTGCTAAATGATTTTTAAATCTATGTATGGCCCAAATTCTTGGTCCACAAGTTCTGCATTTGTCGTTTAGTAGAACTTAAGAAATGTCTTAGGAAATTTCCAACCTTAATGTAAGAAAGTTCTCATTTGTTCAAATTCCTATCTGGTCTTTTATTTATGGTAGACCTTTAAAAGAATGTTGTTATTGCTGCTACATTAACAAAAAAAGCAATAAAAAATTGTTTTCCCTTTGTTATGGTATGTTTTCTGAATTGTGCTCCATTATGGTATGTTCCTAGTTGCTATGGTAATCCACACTGTATAAATCAATAAAAATAAATAACATGTGATATCTATTTCATAACACAATCTAATTTAATTTGGAAACACTTATGGAAGTCTCTACTTAATAGCAGAAATCTGATTCATCTTAATTCGCTGTTAATAGAAAGGGAAAGTGTAATCTACTCTATATAAATAATTTTTTCTAATTGTATTAAATCAACTCTTCCCCTTGGATACAACCACATTAATTTTTCTTCAGTCTGTGTGGACTGTTTTTGTTGGAGAGCAGAATTTATCCTGAGTATTGGTACTGAGGATACCGTATTTTTTGCAGAACAATTAGCCCCTGGAACACAAAGCCACAAAATAATATGAAGGCAAATGGAAAGATTCGTAGAAGATTTGGAAAGTTTGATGAATTAAATGAAATTAATTTAGTGAGTGCTTCAGGGCATAGACTAATTACCGTCTATCTTTTGATAGATGCTTAGGGGAAAAATTTCTTCCTGTTGCAGAGTTTCTCACAGCTTTTCTTGCAGCATATAAAATCTTGCATAGCATGGAGTAAATAGCAATTTTTCACTGTTACTTACAACACAACTAATAACATAAGTAATAGGTAATAACATTGTAATAGATAATAATATGAGTAAGAGGTGCAGCCATAAAGTTACCGAGCATCAAGTTTAAAAAAACCAAAGTATTTTCACATTGCACATGAATGAGCTGTGCAACTAGTGACTACAGAACAAACATGTTTAAAAAAGAGGGAAGAGAAATAACTAAAGAATGAATGTCAAAAGGTGTTTCAACTCAAAGACTCAGATGTAATTTGAATTACTGAAGTCCACTGATGGATGTAAACTTGAGCTGACATGTCACTATTATTGCTTTTACTTCTTTTTTTAAACATCCAGTACTTGCCAGCAATGGAGACAAAATATTATGGTTGGTGAACCTTCATGTCACGATAGCTCTTGATAAGTTGGTTGGTGACTAAATTGAACTAACAGAAAACAGATCTGAGGAAGATCTGCTCAGCATATACGTTTGGCAGGAATACATTAGGGAAACTGAGGCCTGGAGGGGAAGTGGAGGGAAAGTGATTGCTGTTATGCTTCCCTCCTGGGAGGTCCCTGGTACCTGGGGTTAAATAATACAGCCTGTATCACTTAACAGCACTATTATTTTATCACTGAGTCGATCCTTTTACTTTGCCAGGGGTCATTATCCCAGTGCAGAAGGGGTTTTGCTAACCAGATGTGATGTGTGTTGCAGGACATTTATCTCCATAAGCCGAATGTGAAGTGGGATGATATTATAGGACTGGATGCAGCTAAAAGGCTGGTCAAGGAAGCAGTTGTTTACCCCATAAAGGTAAGGTGCTAAATGGTTTTGAGAAAGCCAGTGTTTGGCTCATTAGCTTGTTTCCTTGCAATTACAGTGGTGTTTTAGAGTTCTCACCATTTCTGTGCTTTTGTAGGCCATTTGTGTTAGAGCTGTTGGTGTTCCTGTTTCATGCCAGAGCTATTCCTGTTCCATCTGAAATGGCACATGTATTCTTCTATAGGAAAATTACCTTTCAGTGTTAAAATTGTAAGAGTTAGGTCCAATTCTTTGGCACCTTTGGCATTGTAAGAAGTGCTGGATTTGGCCTGTATTAATTCCATGAAAAATGACTTACAGAAGAGAATATCACATCAATTGCATTTGAAAAATAACAGAAAAACTGAAAACAGATTTCAAATTATAAATACAGTGTTTTTATGAGTACTCAGATCATACATGTCACATTGTTTTGGTGCAGTTTTATGCCTCTCTTCAAATTTCTTGTTTCTTGAATGTGCTAGGAGCAGCGAAGGGGGGGACTATAATCCCTTGCAGTCTGTTTTAGATGATACATCTTTAACCCCTGAATTACTTTTCTGTTTCTGCAGTACCCAGAGCTGTTTACTGGCATTCTGTCCCCTTGGAAGGGATTGTTGCTGTATGGACCACCAGGTATGGAGAGCTTTTTACCACATCTTTGTGTTTGTCACTGCTTCTTGTTTTGTCCCGTGGATAAATCATCGATGTTAATTAGATCAGATTGTTAAAAAAGAACGTGTTCTGTACGTAAATTAAAAGGAGAGAATGTTGGATGGTTGTGTCCATCTCTGGCACTCAAACCTGACCTTTCTTATGAGCCTTGGCTATTTTTATATCTGGATCTTCCAGAGACAGTACTTACACTAACAATTTGGGGAGTGAAAACTCAGATCTCTGTTTTTACTCAACTTGGACCATTTTATTCAAGTTTGGCATGATCCAATGACATATCAGTAAATCTGCCATGGACTTACCTCTATAGTGAAAAATATCCTTCCTTTCTTCTGCTTCCAGGGGTTGTTTTAGGGATGAGGTGGAGCTTTGCCTTCTGCCAGCTGGGTGTTTTCCTTGTCAGTGCAGCTACCCTGCTCCCTCTGCCCCATTTTGACACAGGGGTGTGGCTGGAAGGGGACAGAGGGCACAAGAACCACCTGAGTCAGGTTGCAAAGCCTGTCTCTGTAATGAGCTCCATTTGTTCCTTGAATGTTTAGATGTACTTGCCACAGACGGCATCTGACCATTTCAGCATGCACTACTTCAGGATTTGGAGAATGCACTTGCAGTTCTGCATTGCCTGAGTTTCTCCAGACAGTCCTGAAAGGGCCACAAAATACTCTGAGGGCTGGAGCCCCTCTGCTCTGGAGCCGGGCTAGGAGAGCTGGGGGTGTTCCCCTGCACAAGAGAAGGCTCCAGGGAGAGCTCAGAGCCCCTGCCAGTGCCTAAAGGGGCTCCAGGAGAGCTGGAGAGGGATTGGGTCAAGGCATGGAGGGACAGGACACAGGGAATGGCTTCCCAGTGCCAGAGGGTAGGGCTAGATGGGATATTGGGAAGGAATTCCTGGCTGTGAGGGTGGTGAGGCCCTGGCACAGGGTGCCCAGAGCAGCTGTGGCTGCCCCTGGATCCGTGGAGCGTCCAAGGCCAGGCTGGACTGGGCTTGGAGCAACCTGGGATAGTGGACAATGTCCCTGGTCATTGCTGGGTGTTGGACTCAATGGCATTTAAAGGTCCCTTTTAACTCAAACCATTCTATGCGTTTTTTACTAGTTTTACCTGACTGGTAGTAGAATGAGGGGAATTTATTCAGACATTTGCATTGTATTCCTTTGGAAAGTGGATTTCTCAAACACTGTTGTTTGTAGGTACTGGAAAAACTTTGCTTGCTAAGGCTGTTGCCACAGAATGCAATACAACCTTTTTCAACATATCAGCGTCCACCATTGTCAGCAAATGGAGGGGTGATTCAGAAAAACTCGTCCGGGTAAGAACTACTCTCTTGTTCATTATACTTTTACAAACATCACGTTCCCACTTGAAGAACTGGGGTTCAGCACAGAACTGGAAACAAAGGTTCCTCTGATGCTCATAATCTTTCCTGATTTAGACAAAACATGACTTTCCTTATACCTAGTTCTGAAAGCAGGACTAGCATCACTTCTGCAGAAGTCTCATAGTGGATTCTTGCTATGCTACGTCAGTTCAGTAACGTGAGACGGGGGAGACGTTCTGAAGGCAGCAAAGATCTTTGCCTGATTAGGAGTCAGACAATCAGAGTTCCAAGCTAGTGTGTGCTTAATGATTTCTTCAGAGCACTTCACATCCATTTTGCAGGGGTTGGCTCCTAGGCTCCCTACAAAATGTAATTTAGATTCCCGAATTCCTTATTGTTCTTCACGGCACAAAATGGGCAAAGAACTCCCTTGTCACAAAGATCTTCCAGTCAAATGCAGATGTGATATTGTTTCAAGGAAGGTAGTTTGATGGCAAATGGATAAATGCATTTTTGTATATAGGCTAGCGAGAAGTGTGCGTGGCTCAGCTGTGGTACAAAAAACCTCAGGGGTTCAGGTGTAGCATCCTTGCCCATCTGAATCTCTCCATAACATCCACTGGCTCAGTGGAAATCCACAAGCTCTTAGCCTTCCTTACCCTCATCTCTTGGGCTGCACTTCAGGTAAATGCAGAGCTCTTGGAAACAAATAACCACAGCAAACTGTTCTCTGAAAATGGCATTGTTACTCTCTCTTGAAATGTAGGCCGTGGCTGCAGTACACTTACTCATCCTGCCTCCTTTGTCCTTTAAAATGGCATATTTTTCTTCTGACATTCCCTTTCTCTATTACTGATCCTCTTGACATCTGTCTCAGTAGCTTCCTGGAATTTTCTTTTCTGGCAAGAGTGTGTGGGGACAGCCTGGTTTCTGCTACCATCATCCAGAAGGCTTTTGTGAACATGCTGCAGCATATGCATTGATATTGAATTTGTGGCATTTTACCCTTAATTAAACTTATGGCAGAATCAAAAAACGAAGGAAGATTGTAGATTGGGAGAGCTCTAAGAAAAGTATTGTGTGAATTTATATCCTAAAATCACATGAGGCTAGCAAAAGAGTTTTCCAAAGTTGGGGGAGGTATATGTGGGCTTTGTGGTCATTTGGAGGCATATCCACTCATCCTGTTTTCCTCAGTTCTACACTGTATTTCTGTGATTTTATATATTTTATACATTATATATTATATTTTTAATAAAATTGTATACTGGTCATGGTCTACTTACTACTCTGGGCAAATAATTTGAATCCTGTGTTTCATGCTCAGTGATGAAAATAATATGTCTCTTTTAAAATTTTGATGTTTTCAAGTGTTCAGATTTTAAAATGCTGGACTAATATATATTGTTAGTGATAGTTATTTAAAAACTCGAAAAACACATTACTCAAGAAGAGCTGACAGTGTTTTCTTACTCCTAACACAGGCCTCTCCATGTTTACGGAAAATTAGATAAAACTTTGTTCTCCAAAGAGCAGATCCACGGTTTTTTTTCAGCTTAGTAGTCCATTTTTTAAATCATGATCGTTCAAGCAATTTATGTTTGTTTTGATCAGGAAAAAAAATGAGTTCTTGATTCTTATCAAAAGAATCAGTGCATTTTCTTTCATTATGCTTCAGCTGACCTGCAATTTTTTTTCCTCAAATCCTTATTTAAAAAAGACATACAAATGGAGCAACAACAAAAGGCACATGTTTAATCTCAATAACAATTTAGGAGTTACCAGAATCCTCTGATGGATCATTTTCTTCTATCCCATTATTCTCAGGGTACTCTGATAGGATTTAGACCGAAAGATTTGCACATAAAGACAGGATTACAAGGCTGTGTTCTTTATATCTCCTTTACAAACCTCTCAGAATGTGAGAGGATTCAGGGACCCTCAGCCTACCCGGAGCTTTTTCCCAGCAGATATCCCTTGGTGTGTGGGTGCTGTTAATTTATCTCCCATGCTAGTTCACTTCTCGTGTTAGTTTCTCTTCCACATTCACTCTTCTCTCTGAACAGGTGCTGTTTGAGCTCGCCCGGTACCACGCTCCTTCCACGATTTTCTTGGATGAGCTGGAGTCAGTTATGAGTCACAGAGGCACTACTCCTGGGTAACTGGTGGTACCACTCTGGGGATTAAAAGAGAGAGGTGAAGTGGTTGTGTCAGTCACAGCAGAGAAGAAGGACAGGTTGTGTGAGGATTAGCAAGGGGCTACAGGGGCAGCAAGAAGGAGGGAGGTGCAGGGGTTTATAACCAGTCGTGCTGTGCTTTAAAGGGATTTGAAATGGAAATAAAGGCAGTGGTGAGGGAAACAACAGGTGAATTGTTAGAGGTAAGTAAGAAGCAGCTTGTTTTGTGACACTTTGAACATAGGCCTAGCAGAGTAATAGGGAGTGTACACAGTGGAATGGCATTTTCATTAGCGATGGATTTTAGTGGCAGTGTCAGGACTTCCTGTTGCAGGAGTGGGAGGATGTTGTTACTTGCATCCAAGATGTAGACAGTTTATAGTTAAAAACATTGAAAAGGTTAGGGATTGGAAAGAAGCAGGTGAAATATAAAAATATTGTTACAACCATTAGGAACCTGTTACAGGGGATTTTATGTGCAATGAATTACATGATCACTTTATTTATATTATATGTTTATATTATATGCTTACTATTTGTAAATAGAATATGCCCTATTATAAAGATACTACTTGTAGTCATTCTCACTTAATAGATGCAAATTATGAGCCAAATTTGTCCTTCATATGTACGTTTAAAAGCTCTCGTTAACATCACTGGGTTATATATTCTAATAAGGATTTTTATTGTGCTTATTTTTACATGTACTTATTAAATACTGATTTGGCATTGATGTTTGAATGCCTTTGCAGAAATAAGTCATTAAACCTGAACTGCAGCCCTTACCATCTAAGGTCCTGATGTTTTCCCTGGGCTTGATCCAGGAGTTTCCAAGAGCTTCACATCTGGAACCAAGAGTTCCAGCTGGTTTTCTGCAAAACAGTTTACCTGTATCGGGGCCAGAATTCTTAGCACTTATGCTTAAGTTCTCCTTTTTTGAAGAAGGATCCCTTCTGTGTGGTCTCTGCCCCATTTCTAAATTCATACCAGTATGGCGTATTTTTCTGTGTTTTTCTGATAGAACATTTTGCAAAATGTTGAATTCAGTAGTAGGTTTATCTTCTTGTGGCCACTTCACATTCACTCACAGAAAAATGCTACCCCGAAGAGGTAGGTATACCAGTTATTTAATGGCAACCATCACATTATAAGAATTCCCTGCTATAGATCAATCAATCAGTCAGTCAATCAATTGGAGCTTTTGCTATTTTGCAGTAAATGTTGGTCTTGCATGGAGATTAACACGAAGAAAAAAATAAAAATAATTTTTTTAAAATTTAGTAATAGTGAATTCTCCTCACTTTAATGCACTGAAAAGAGTCCATTTAAGTAATCATTAGAAAGCTTGATTTTAATGCTTAGATGTTAGCTAATGGAGCTTAATCATGCTTTGAACTGGGGCAAAACTGTGACAAGGGCTCAGTTGCTGTGAATGACACTGTATAAATAAAGATGATTACTTTAATGCACTGAGCAAATAATATTTCTCTGAATCTTGGTAGTGGTGAACATGAAGGAAGTCGGCGGATGAAAACAGAATTACTGGTGCAGATGGATGGCTTGGCCCGATCTGATGATCTTGTATTTGTTTTAGCAGCTTCCAATCTGCCATGGTAAGAGATCCAGAGAGTACATTTTGAATACATTTTCATGAGCTTCTAAGCACAGATAAAGATTTTATTTAGACTTCTGCAGAAAAAAGCCTTGATATTTGGTTAAAGCATTTAAAGATTAATTTGGAGCTTTTACTTTTAAACTCTTCAATTCTTGCTATTTGTGTCACATGAGAATAATCCATAATAAAGTCAACATATGCTGGTCGTACCAGCTGCTAATATTTAAAATGGAGTATTTGACTTTATAGGCAAGTTATTTACTATGTTTAAGCTAAGAAGGGTTTTCAGCCTGGAACTGTAAGGTGCTTAAAACATCTGGTGCTTAGAAGGATACTCCGTAAATAGGAATGTTGGATTTTATTGGTATCAAATGTGACTTTGAAAAGTTGAGGGACAAAATTATTCAGTTTCTTTAACACAATTTAGTATAGAAGAAAAAACAGTTTAAGATTTGAACTGGGGAATTTCATCATGTTGGTTCTCAAACTGGGCAGGATGTGTATTGGGAACAAGACAAGCAGGAAAGGATGAGGAAGGGGGGTAACATTTGCAGGGTAACAGCTGTGGGTGCTCAGGAGAGGAGCTGCTGATCCTCACAGCACTGAGATCTTTCTGGATAGCCCTGTCCCTAAAGGCACATGGACCTAAGTGGATCTGTTCTCCTCTCACATGTAGAAGAGCACAGGCTTGGAGTCAGAAGCGGAGAAGAGAGCAGTCCTGTTTCCAGGCAACTTCAGGCCGTGGTCTGGGAGTCATTTCTTGGAGCCCAATGGGAGGTGTTCCCAGGAATGACCTTGTGTGAGCAAAAGTTCATCAGCATTTCAAGTTGCAAAACATGAAATTTGGCTTAAAGGGGCTTTGTTTAGTGAGGTGATGCTTGCCCAGCTCTGCAGTGTGACAGCCACAGAGCAGGGCACCTAAAACCAGTTGGGAGCCAGAGAGGGCTCTGCACCCACAAAACCACAGCCTTCGTTCGTGGATTGGTTTTCAAGATTAGTGATTTTTTGGCTGAATCTTACAAAGTTGCCATGTGGACAAATGTTGGAAAAGCCTGTCTTTGTCACTGGAGGGCTCTGGGTTGCTGTCAGCAGGCTCTTGGGAGTGTCTGAGTCTGAATGACACTGGGTGTGTACCCACAGCTGCTTCCTTTGCAGTACTTACAAAAAAGTCTTGAGTCTTAGCACATTTATTACTTTGAACATACAAATGCACATTTTGGTTGTGCATATCACCAAATGTTCTCTCACAAAGTCTGTGGTAAAGTTTTATTCCTCTTGTCAGCTGACCCCCTTTTTGGCAGGCTTGGCTGTAAAGGTACAGCGAACAGGCAGATAGAATTAAACAACAGAAGTGGAGCTTTTGCCTGAGAGTTGAGGCTCAAAGGTAATATTTTCAATCAGTCCCACGTGGCAGGTAAGCCTGGCTTCTCTTGTCCAGGGTCTTCAGGCTCTTTAACTGAGAGAATGGCTGTGTGAACACCTAAAATTTACATAGAAGTTAGCTGTGCCAGGTTAGGCTGGTCCCTACCCTGGCCCCAAAGTGTGACTACAGAGCCACCATGGGATTTTTTTTTATAGCCATAATAGCAGAGTCTGTGCATTGGTTTGGAGGATTTATGTCTTGGATAAACTCATGAATTTAAATCAGTGCAAAATCCACCCCATTTTATTACAGTATCTGTACAAAAGGAACTGAGCTGAATTCAACTTAATTATGTTCCAGTTGTGTAAGAAAATGCTGGAAAAAATAACTGCTCTCTGTGGACAGTTAAGTTTGAAAGGGAATTAATACAGTATTAATACATTTGTCTCTTTGCTAGTAATAGACTATAAATGTTTACATTATTGCAGCATCATTGCCCTTTTAGAAGAAGGTCTGAGCACTGCATTGCACCTTTCTGTGGTCTCTTAAATTATCATGTGAGATAATTATCCATGCAGAGAGATTTCTGCATGTGTTTTGTTACCCTGTATCTGCCTTACACAATCAATAAGCTTCCTGGGAAGTTGTGTAAAATAATTCAGCTTTGAGTATTTTATGTATTTGATTTTTGATCATTTTGTGATACCGAACTTCTGATTTCTGCAGAATTGCTTCTTTGAAACATCCAAAATGACTGCCTTTTTCTAAGGTTGAGACAAAACGACAAGGTTTCTGTTTTGAGGGACCTGCCCTGAAAGAAAGCTGTCAATCTGTGTTGGGACAAGAGTGGCAGCTGAGGTGTTCACTTCTGAAAGTTTTATACCTGAGACTTTAGAACTTCCTTTTGGACTTTCCCTCTTCTCTGGCAGAAATGTGCCTACCACAGGGAAAGTGCTTTAAGAACTGGCTGGGCAAATGTTTAAAAAAGTGTTTGATGGGGGATGGAAAGCGTGGTGGAAAACCTGAGCTTTCACGTCATTGGAGTTCTCCAGCCTCGAGGAATTTGGGATTATCTGCCTCCAGAGAGGTCAGCAGGTTTTTAACCTCTTTTAGGATCTCAACGATATATTTACAGATTATTTTTATGAGTATTAGATGACATTTAGCTGCACTGTCAGACCCAGACTTCATCTCCACAGGAATACAGGAATATTTCATAACAAAATTTCAAAGTACCTACTGCTACCTAAGCTGTGGCTTCACAGCACAGCCCTGCACTCTTGCAAACATTTGTTGTTAAGCTGGATTTCAAGAGATTTGTTTAACATGGATATTTATTGATCAGGGAAAAAAATTAGTACCAAGCTGCTTTTAGAAGAATGAAAAGAAGCCTAAACAAAGCTCTTTACACTATCCTAAACTGCACTGCAGCTATTGATCTTCCTCTTCAGCCTGTGCTTGCTGCCCATCCCTGCTTTCTGCTGCTCATCTGCAAGGTGTTTCTGTTGACAAGTGACTTGTTGAAATGATTGAATGTAATTAAATAAAATAAAGGCCTCGTTAGCGAAGGAATAAAGAGATCCTTAATCACGTAGTGAATGTTTCCTAATGTATCAGCACATTTAATTCAGTTTTCATTGCAGTACCGTTTCCTTCTCATCCTTGCCCTCAGGGTGGGTGAAGTTGTGGTGCAGGCTGATAGATTCTTACCTTCCAACCCAAACCATTCTGTGAATCTGTAATGCCTCCTGATGTTAATTGCAAAAAGTCATCCATCTTATGGATCTGTAGAGCGTTGTTTATTTTTTCATGAGCATCTCTCAGTACTTCCATTGGCTGTTTCAGAGATTATTTAGGTTGGCTCAGTGCTTTGTATTCTGCTCTGGTTAATGTCACTTAACCTTGCATTTGATCACTGAC
Source organism: Callaeas wilsoni (assembly GCA_013398955.1). Lineage (NCBI taxonomy): Eukaryota > Metazoa > Chordata > Aves > Passeriformes > Callaeidae > Callaeas > Callaeas wilsoni. The sequence goes on along the minus strand of VWPU01010118.1, from coordinate 191 downwards.
AAAACAATTCAGCAACAAGCTAAACACTTGAGATAATGAAAACATTGTTTCTTTATTTCCATCTTCAGCCAACAGGTCACTGTAACCTTCTGGATAAACAGAATCGCAGAATCACAGAATCGCAGAATGGTTTGGGTTGGCAGGGACTTCAGAGCACATCCAGTTCCCCTCTCCTGCCACGGGCAGGGACA
>VWPU01010117.1:0-52840 GCA_013398955.1 Callaeas wilsoni | reverse complement strand
CGGGCCGGGCCGGGCCGGGTGGGGCCAGGCGGGGCGGAGCAGGCCGCGCCACGCTGCCGGGGCGCAGCGGGGCCAGGGCCCCTCTGACCCCACTCCCTCCTTCCTCCCAGCATCCGCAGGGCCGTGTCACTGCTCAACGCCGTGGACCCGGGCCGGTTTCCGCGGCTCCTCTCCCGCCTTTTCCAGAAGCTGCACCTGAAGGTTGGCGGGGCGCGGGGAGCCGGTTGGAGGTCGTGTCACGCTGGGTGGGGCGGGAGCGGGAGCTCGGCGGTGCTGCGAGGGCGTGGGGCAGCGCGGCTGCAGAGCCTGAAACCCCCCACTCCCGCCCATTCTTAAGGATTTTAGATCTTACTTTCATTCATTACTAATTCTTCAGAACTATTTCGCGGGGGCTGAATTAGAAGCTGGTAACGAATGGCGTGAGAAGGTGAATAGCGTGAGAACGAGTAATGCTTGTTGTAGCCCACTTCCTCCAGGTGCTGATGCCTTCGAGAGCGCTGTCAGAGGACACGCGAGTTGCTTGGCTTTTTGCACAAACTCCGCCCCTGCCCTCATGAGTGTTATCTACAAAAATGGGATTTGCCACCCGGTTTGCAAAGAGCCAATGATTACACACTCGAGCGAGACATTGATTATTTACTTCATAATTGTGTAGGCCCGATGTTCAGTGGTATTCCCCAAGTCAAGCACCCCAACCATCAAAACTTTTTACCATTTATACATTTTAGTAAACAAAGGCTTTAGTGTTCATTGGTGAGTTACATAGTTCCTGTTAATTAATATTCTGTCTTCTACTGATTAATGATTCTCTTGCTTCCCATGCTAATTAGCCTGCATGCTCAGTCTTTCTCTTCTTTTGAGTCAGTGGGCTTCTTGGGTTGGTGGTCTGTGAGCCGGTGGCTGCAGATTCCCCTGCAGGAATTACCTTTTACCCAGTCATAGCTGATTTCAGCACATTTACTGAGTNAGTTACTGAGTTGACTTTATTAGTTTCTCCCTTATCTTGGGAGTTCTGCCGAATCTCCTTGAGGCCCATAAATTCTGCATTCTTTGTGTTCACTATCAGTGATTCATCCTTCTTCCCAAGTTTTGTTAACCTCCTCCTGCGTCTGAGGTCACTGACGCATGTCAAGCCCTAAACCTTAACAAGGCAATTCTTCCCACAGGTAATTTGTTTTTCTATAACCTGCACATCAGTTAGAGCCTGTTAGCTGCTCTCTGTTTCATGGACTAATTCATCTTTCTTCTTGATTAGGCTTGAAAGTATACGAAGATCAAACATCAAAGAACATTCTTCCTTAAGAAAATTTTACATATTCTGCATTTTACAACACAAGGGAAACACTAAATGCATGCTTTATTTATTTTTCTGCATTTGTGAATGTCCATCAACTAAAGACAGCTGTAGAATTGAGAATAAAAATTAAATCCAGAGCTTTTAGTGAATATTTCTGTTGCCTTTGCAGAAGATGTTTTTAATTGCAGAATAAAGAAACAACAACAGAAGAAAGTAAATCAGTAGTCAGTTTATTGCACAGTGCCCAAATGTCAAATGCAGACTAACTCTACGCTTTGCACTAAATATTGCAGGGGAAACTGAATCTCACACCAGAAATTATTTTGTTAGTTTCATTGTCTTTCAGTGTCAGATTTTGTTTATTCTGTTGTTTTGTGTTTAGAAAAACTATAAAAAGAAACACAGAATTTGTTTTCTATACACATGTACATACAGACTAGATGGTAAAATATTACAGGAGCAGCATGGAAAAATGCAAATGTATTAAAGATTATAAGTGTGAGATTGTAAGGATTCATTTGACTCAAGTGCTGTTTTTTTCTTTTCTCTATTAACATCACTAGCTTGGATGCCACTGTTACTGCAGAGAGTTTTCTCAGTTGTTTTGCATGGATATTAACTGTTTGGTAACTGGAATGTGTTGCCAACTTTTTGTTTGTTTGATTTGTTCTTTACTACTCCATAGCATTTTATTAGCTCTTCACAGTTTTAATCAGCATTTACATGAGCTGAAGTGGTTATTGTAATTCAGCTGATTCAATCTCATTAATAGTTATACTTTCTAAAGTACCTGAATAAGTAACTAGTTAAATTGATGGAAACTTGAAGTGAACTTCATTGCTTTAACAAAACAGTCACTGGGAATTCTGTGTTTCCTTTTAACAGCTAATGATTCAAATAATGTTTCCAGTTTGATACTCTTGTTATAAACGTTGTGATCATTGAAAGTTTTGTGTAATTGCCTCATTTTTTTATTTGGACGGCTAAAGTGTTTTGCTTGTGTAACTTTGCAGTTTTGGATTGGTAAGTGGTCTGAATGTGGTGTTTCTTAGTAATTAGGTTTAAAAGAAGACAATATCTGCATTTTAAATTACTATTTAATTTGCTGTAGTATAATAAGTACAACTGCTGTATTTTAAAAGTACAGCACATTCTCAATTGTCTTCAGTAACTTAGTAGGCTATAGATTCAAATTTGACTTTCAAAATAAGTATACATTAGGCGTTTATTTCCTTTGCAACAGCATGGGTGATTTTTAGAAGGGTATCCAGAATGGCAGAAGCATGCATAACTAACTTAACTACAGTTTTGCCTTCTATTTTCTGGGGTGTGATTTAAGTAATGCACTTTGTACTTGTCTTATTTTTATTTATGAAAGGTTGTTGGAGATGATCTGATAGTTGAAAGAAGTATATTTCTGTAGTGTCTATGAGGTACAAAGAGAAAGCTTTTTCTTCTGATGTATGTCAGGTAATCCTGTGGTACTGTGTTGGCTTTTAATTTTGATTTTCATTGAGAGGAATTGCATTTGCTTTGTAATTTGTATTTAGAAACAACTGGATAGCCACTGTGTTTATAAAGATGAGGAGAAATGTTTTATTTTGATAAGTATGTTCTTGGTCCTTAAATGAAATGTCAGGACTAACCATTTTTGTGGTTCAGGCTGAAAGTACCTTCAGTGAAGAGGAGGAAGAAAAACTTCAAATAGCTTTTTCATTGGAAAAACAGGATCTTCATCTGGTTCTTGAAACTATGTCATTCATTTTGGAACAGGTATTTAGTTTTCATCATTATGCTTTGACAAATGTATTTTTTTATCCAGCTATAGATTTCAAAAATAGGACAGTGAAGTTAAAAAGGAATTAGTGAAAATATATCTGTAGTATATTTTGTATGTTTTGAGGTCATGATTTAACTGCTTTTGATTTCATGCCTTTCTGATTTGGATGGGACTAGGTGCCTTTGTGCAGTGGTTTTTCAGCTAATGTAAATGTTAGTAGTAGAGTGAGGTTTGCATGACTCCAAGGGAACTCTTGATAATTAGGAGATACAGTATTCTCTCTTATTCATTGTAAACAAGCCAGCCATGCATTTTTTAAGTTCTTATGAGGAAAATACTAGATAATATTACTGAGCACAGCTTATGTTACTTTAAGAGTAAGTTATGGGAAATTTTCATGCTCAGAAGCAGTCTGTACTGAGGTGAACAGGCACACCTAATGTAGCTTGAGTATTTGGATGAGTGGATGACTGCATGGTGTAGTATTGTGCAGTCACCTTGTAAACAGAGGAGGTTTTCTGATTCCGTGGTCTACCTCTGCTGAAGCTGGGAAGCTGTTGTATTACACTGTAAGTATGGTAACTATTTTAAAAATTGTTAAGCCCGTGATGTTATCCATCCATTTCATGCAAATATAGAAAGTGTAGTATTGTGCAGAGGGCATGCACAGTAATGGTCTTTTGGTGGATTTAAATCTGGTCTTTTCTTACTCATGTCAATTTATGATCAGTTCACTTAATTCACACATTCCACTCCGTTAGAAATAAAAGAAACAGTCCTCCTCATGGCTCCCATCCACCAAAAAATCAAAATGAAACCTGAGGTCACCTCCAGACTGGAATTTTTAATTTTCATCTCAGCAAAACAGCATAATTACCTGTTTATTGCCTTGATCTGATTTCCTAAGACTGCTTAATTTATATGATAATTATTGAAAATGAACAGAAAAAGCAGTTAATTCTCTTCTTGCTTCTTTTGCATTAAAAAAAAAAGAGTGAAGAATATTAATATCTGCCCAAAAAAAAAGAGTCTCAGATGGACTACATGTTGTATGAGAACTCTTTGTTTTTCTGCTGATAGCTGTGCTTCTTGGAGCAGCTGCTTGTTCTGTCAGACCATAACTGTTTTAACAGCCCTTTGGTCTGTGGAGGCATTATAGATAAAAAGACTGCCGTACAGTCTTTCCCACATATGTTGTTTCTTTTTTTAACCTGACCTGTTGGTGTCACAGTCCTGTTTTGAAAGTGAAGAACCATATAGAGTGTCTTTCACAAAAAAATTGATGCTAATAGGAAGGTAATATCTAACTCTCTCAGTTTAGGCAAACCGTTCTTGATTTTTCAGAATATTACCTCATAGTTTAGGTTTGCTTAAAGAGTGTGAATTTGGGAAAGTTCTTCTTTCTTGGTGGTCACAATTGGCTTCAAAGCCCATTTTTTTTTTCATTGATAGCTGCTTTACCATTATGTACAGTGGAAACCTGTACATATACTCAGATTGGCTTGTGTCTGCTTGTTTTTTTTTTCAGTTTGTCTATCTTGAGTCATTTGTAACACTGCATTTTGAGATAGTTACAGTTTTCTGTCTCCCACATACGAGGGTTAAGATGAACAGGATGCATGTAGTTCCCCCAGTGGAGTTGCTAGTAAAAATCTAGTGTGAACACAGTGGCCATTTGTGCAAGAACATTTCCTGTATGACTTGTAGAACAGCACTTAGCAATAGCAGTTATTTTCCCTTTAACAGGCAGTCTATCACAATTTGAAGCCTGCTTCATTGCAACAGCAGCTGCAAAGCATTCACCTCAATCAAGACAAAGCTGAAGCATTTGCTAGTGCATGGGCGGCTGCAGGTCAAGATACGATTGAAAAGTTCAGGCAGAGGATTTTGACCCCCCAGAAGGTAATGTGTGTGGTTTTTCTTCTGAGAGAGAATAAAGTTGTGATTATTTTGTTTAAAGCAAGGAGTTTAAACTAAGGTACAAAGTTTATGACAAGCCAGGTCTCTTACAGGTGTTAGATAAATTTGATCGAGACAGTTAAAGTTGTCTTAAAGAGATGTTATGTGTTAGCTGAGCTGCTGTAACTGCTGGAACCTGGCTATATATGCACTATTAGAAACCTGCATACTGTTTGGAGATGTTTGTGAACAGGCTTTACAACAAGGCCAGGGGACAATGTGTTCATGAGCGTTTGTGGTGATTGAGCTCATTAAGCCAGTGATTCTCTGTGCTTGTATCTGAGCTCTGACCATCTTTAATTTTGTAAGCTTGTTGGGTAGAGAATTTTACGTGATACTTATTAGGATTTTGAGGTGTTTTTCTATGATGGCATATTATCTTGCTTTCTGTGTGCCTGTTGCCAGTTAAAACTTGCTGCATGCTGTGGAAGTCTCATTGTATGTTTAGACATAGATACCTATATCTATGACAAGGTTTAATAACATCATTTTGTTGATTCATAACAACCCTTCAAATGCATAAGGAATTGTATCTAGAACACACCAGTGTCAGCCAGGATCAAATTTTTAGAAAGAATTGTGAAACACTGACTCAATTATTCTTACTTTATTTTTATCATTGCTTTATGTCTTGTTGGGATAAGATTCAGTTTGTTACTTTATGATTTGGTCAGTAAAATAAACATAGAAAATAAATTGTATATATTAAGTATACATGATGCATAGAGAGAACAAGAACAACATAATTGGGACCAGCCTGCTTGCACCTAAATAAATCTAGAATTTCACTTAGGTGTAAAATTCACATTTTGAGAAGATGAGGTGTATCTATGGAACAGACTAAAGATACTCTGAATTGCATCACAGTTGATTTTTTTCAAAGTATTTAAACTTGATCCTTTGTAAAACTGGCTAATTTTAGACACAAAACTTACAGGATTCTGATATGTAAAATCGTAATAACTCATTAATCTAACAGAGTAAATGACTGATAGTATAAGTATGCAAAAAAAAAAAAAAAAACCAAAACCAAGAATCAGCAAGATATTTTGGGTTTCTGATTTTTTTGAAATAATGTTACTAATGCCAAGTGTACGAGTCCCAAAGTTTAAATGGTCAGTGGTACAGTAAGTATATAGGCAGGTGTGACTGTCCATTGAAGGAGGTAAGTAGTTTGAAAACCAGGTGAAATAATGGAAGGTTATAGGGTTAACTTTTCAACATAGAGAGTATATGTGCAGAATGGAAGGCAGTTCTGAAGACAGCCTACAAAGCAGATGTCTTTAAAAACTTTCTTCAGGCAGACTATGCATTAATACATATTTTTACTGCTGGCTCTTCAGCATATGAGAAACTAATAAAAATACCTTTCATCCTCTTTCATTTCCAGCATGTACTATACATACCCATGGTCCTTCTGTGACCTGGTTTGGGAATGACATTGCTCTGTTACTTGTCTCAAGTTTTGTGAGCCCTGCGACATACAATGTTTCTGGTGTATGTTACGGTTTTGGAGGTTCTTTCTAACTTCAGCACCATCTCCTCATGCAATGTTGTTTTCCTACTATATTGAATCCCATATAAAGAAGTTTTAAACTGTCATTTTTAACTGAGTTTGCAGGAAAGCAACTGCAAAAATATCATAGTGCAATTTACCTGTTTGTTAGTGTGAAAGCAGGTTTAAATACAGGTGTGTACCCTGACATATGCTTAAATAATCATTTTCCCTCCTGCCTTTTTGCCCAGATAACAGGATGAGTATCAGTTTGAGTGTAATTTGAGTTGGAACTTGAATTTTTCAAAATTTCTCAAATTTTTTAGTTTGTTTTGAAAGTATCTGAAGTATTAATCCTGTAGACTTGAAGTTCATGAGAGTTTTCCTTAGATTAAGTTCACAAAACTAATTGCTGAATAAAGAATTTATTCTGCTAGCAAGATACACAGAAGTAAAATATTTTAAAAATTGCAGTGTAATGGAAGAACAACTTGCCATCTTATAATCTTCTGAATCTCCTTGTAATATCTTACAGGTACAGTAGTTGACTGCATTGTTTCCTTCTATATTCTGTGTGTAATTGCATATCTGCATGTATTTTTTGTATTACCTTTCTGTACCTTGAAAAATAGCCGGCAAAATATTCTCTTACTTGTGGTACATTGTTGTAGTAGCCAATTTTCTGTAAATGTTCATCATCAACTCTTCAATTAAAGTTAAAAAAAAGTTATAAGCCTGAAAAATACTTACAGAAGGGTGATTTCTTTTTAGATTAGATATACAATTTAGGTATTTATATCGATTTAGAGATTATATTAACTTACTTCTTTGTAAAAAGAGATGTGTATTGAACTATTAATACCCTCTTCAACATGTATATGTGGGTTTAACATATAAAACAATTGATCCTGTAAATATGCCCTCTATATCAGTTTTTGTTTACATGGCCATATATGAATTCCCAATTTACATTGTTCACTTCTCTTCCAGAAGCAGTATTATGTACAGAAAAAGAATGACCTTTATATTATCACAAGTTCCAACAACATAATCACAGAATTTCTGAAGCTGGGAGGAACCTCTGGAGTGGATCTGATCCCCTCCTCTGCTCAAGCAGGGACATCTAAACCCAGTTGCTTAGGACCGTGTCTAGGCAGCACCTGAACATCTGTCAGGATGCAGATTCCGCCATCTTCCTGGGCACCCTGTGTCAGTTCTTGCCCACCCTCAAAGTGTCTACGTGTTTTCCTGTGTTTGACGAGAGCCTCCCATGTTTCAGTTTGTGCCTGTTGCCTCTTATCGTGTTACTGGGCATCACCGTAAATAAAGAGCCTGGCTCAGTCTTTATAGCTTCCCTTCATGTAAGGAGTTAAAAAGCTCTCTTGGCCTCTTCTCATATGTGAGGTGCTCCTATCCCTTCATTATCTTCCCAGGCTTTGCTGTACTCTTTCCAGTACCTCCATGGCTCTTACACTGTGGAGCCCAGCACTGATTATCCTACTCCAGGTGAGGCGTCGCCATTTTTGAGTACAGTGGAAGGATTGTTTTCTTCAGCCTGTGGGCAATACTCCTCCTAGTGCAGCCCAGGATGGCTCATGATCGACTTGGTATCCACCAGGAGCTTCAGGTTCATTTTCACAAGGCTTTTTTTCAGCTGGCCAGCATCCAGCTTGTACTGGTACTTAGTGTCATTCCTCTCTAGGAAGTGCAGGACATTTCACTTCCTCTTGTTGAACTTCATGATGTTCCTGTCAGACCATTTCTCCAGCTTGTCCAAGTCCCTCTGGATGGCAGCACGACCCTTTGGTATACCAACCACTCATCTCAGCTCTTCTGAGACCTCACCTGGAGTATTACATGAGGGGCTGGCTGAGAGGTCCCCAGCATGAGACAGACTCAGATCTGTTAAAATGAGTCCACAGGAGGGCCATTGAAGTAAAAGGGCAGGAGCACCTTTGCTGTGAAGGCAGTCTGATAGAGTAGGAGTTGTTCAGCCTGCAGAAGAGAAGGCTCCAGAGAAACATTATTGTAGCCATTCAGTACTTAAAGATGGAGAGAGGTGTTTTACCAGGGCATGTAGTGACAGGACAAGGGGCAATGGTTTTAAATGGAAGGATTATGGATTTAGACTGGATTTAAGGAAGAAATTGTTGATGAAGGTGGTGAGACACTGGAGCAGGTTGCCCAGAGAGGTTGTGGATGCCCTGTCATTGGAAGTGTTCAAAAGATTGGATGGGGCATTGATCAACATATTCCCAACCCGTGGCAGGTCCCTTCCAATCCAAACTATTCCATGAGTCTGTGAATGCTAGTTGTTGGTTGGTTTTTCTTTCCTCTTCTGTGTTCTTTTAAAAATACATACAGGCTTTTTGTTTATCATTGCATATTTGGTAGGGACTGTTGCTGACCTGTTGAGGTGGTGTGCAGCACTACATATGAATTCAGAATTTAGTTCGCTTACTGTGTGCTTCCTGTACATTAGTAATTCTGAATTTTCTTTAAAGCAGTTTTAGTGAGTGTGTAAAGGGATTGCTTGTTTGAATCCAAATGCAGAATCAGGGTCATGATTAACATTACTGAGGGCTCGATAGTTCTGTTCCAACACATACACAGTGTCACTGCACACACTCACAAGACAGAGTTTACAAAATAACTAAGAAAGATCTATTTGAAATTTTATATTGTGTTTTACTAAAATCCATGTGACAACATAATTTTAAGTCTTTCCTGACACATGGTACTTAGAGGTTGTCTGTTTTGGAAGTATTGAAATGCTGACAGTACAGTATTTTCTGTTGTGTATACAAGAAGGGCTGGGCAGTAATCTTCCGTTTCTGTTTCAAGACAATAAAAAATGGCAGATGGTTTTCTTTTTTTTTAAATAGGGGTATGGTTTATACATTAAGAAAACATTGGAACCTGTGGGATTGATTAGCTTATGGTCAAAACTAGTGGGTAGCTGAGTGTCCAAGTTTGTTATTTCATAATAATGCTAAAAAATTTGACTTCTGCCATTTTTGAGAGTTAGCCAGTGCATCTTTTGAGTTGTAGAAGTATTCAGGTTTGGACTCAAAACCACTTGTTATTATGAGAAATAATTTCTTACAGATAATTTGTCTGTATTGACATGTTGTTTCTCTTAAACCAGATTGCCTTCTCACGTGGAAAGTACAAGTTGTTAAAAAGTACTATTCTGAGTTCTGGGTCTCTCAGTACTCTGCAAGAGGTGTAGGTGGTAATGTGCTGGTTGATACCTTCATTACGTTGACAAGTCAAATTGTGTTTGTTAGAGCAGCATAACAAGTATTTGCTAGAATACTGATTAGGTGAAGTTTTCTGTGGCATATTGAGCCCTTTTTCTAATTGTTTGAGAAAAACTATTCTTTTTTGAACATAGGTTTTTGAATTTTTTTGTGTAGACTGCTTAGTAGATAGGGATGTTATTGACTTGAGAAGTTAATAAAAACTGTGGGATTAAAATAAAGCTGTACTGTTTAATACTATTTCTCACTTCATCTTTTCATTTTTCTTTGCTGAATTATTGGCAGTCTTCAGCTGCACAGGGTTATTAATTATGCATATTCTACTGTCGCTTTAATTGGTTCTTTGGTCCTTACTCATATGGCAGTGCCTTTACTATATTATTTCTGCTGATGATAATACAATCCTAATCAATTAAAATAATGGTATTTGTGTAATTTTTTCCTTTAAATGCATTCTTAATTTGGCCTTTAGAATGATAGGCTAGTGATAATAGTTTGATATCAATCTGATCCAGTTTTTACGTCTTTTCTTGGTAATGTATAAGTTTAGAAATGAGGGCACACTGATCTGATTAAAATATATTTTTTCCTCCCTGCAAAGAATAGCTAGATTTTTAGCAGGGTTTACTCTGAATTCTCATGGCAGTTTTTCATCAATTTTGTTGCTTTTCTCCACTTCTTCTCCTCCTAATACTATGTTCTCTGTATGTGTTTTGGTATTCTGTGCAAATCTCTGTTTTAAAGGCAGATCAGGCTAAGTGCTTCATAGCTTTCTTGTTTTGGAAAACTATTCAGGGTATCCTTAAAATATGTATAATGAAAAAGGTAAAAGTCCTATGTTGCCAAGCAAGAGGAGTTTTTTATAGCTTTCAGACAGCATTGCTTAATATAATGATGTGTGGGAATGCAACTAGTGAAGTTATGTGCCTAAAATTCTTGACAGAACTGTCAGTTCTGTATCTTGAGTGCCTATTTGGAGCCATATGGGAAAAACTCTGATTTTCTCAGAAACTGGCCTTCTTGCTAATGGGTGTATATGTAATGTTAGTCTTAATTATCTAAATCCCCTCTGCTAAATGCTGGCACATCTACAGAAATACTCTGAAACACATGCATCCTGTGGTGGTTATGACAAAAAAAAAAGAAAAGAATTGGTGTGCTCTGTGTGTGTATGTAATGGCAGAAGTTTTTTTTCTGATTTCAGAAGAATGCTAAATAAAGAGGAATACAGCTCAAACTATAAGAAGGAATTTTACAGTTTCTTAGTATCTGATCAACTAATTGTTCTTACAGTGACAAGCTGAAGTCACAAGTACAGTGTTGTACCCACGGGCATTGTTGCAGTGAATGGTGAATCAACTTGCATTATGTGATGCCAATACACTCACAGAGGCAAAGAAACTGCAAACGATGAAATACAAAATAAAACCACAGTTTTATACCTAATGAGATTATTTTAATCACCAGCTGCATCACAACTGAGTCTTATTCTTTCACTCAACTTCGTTAGTAGGAATTTTAATTGTTTACAGTTTTTAGGTACTACTTCTTGAGGATTTTTTTAGTGAGTTGCTTCCTATCCTTGCCCTCTTCTGTCTTCTACCAAGAAAGTGTAAATTACGAAGGTTGGAAAAAGGTACATTTTGAGCGTGTTTAGAAAGATCGGTAAGTTTTATTCTGTTCCTGCATGCAAAATAGTGTTTTTAAAGGTTATAAAAGAGTATTGTTCTTATCTTGTGTAACTTCCTGTGTAATGCAAGCCATAATTTTTCCTCAGTATGTAAAAGAGCTTTTGGAACAGGGGTCTGGGCAGGGGATATCAAATTGCATTGAAGTTGAATATGTTTGTCCAGTAGAGGGACAGATTTTTAACTACTGTATACTTTATTTTCTATTTTCTATGAAAAAATAGAAATATTATTCTATTGGTATTAAAAATGTGGCAAAGGACTGCAGTCAGAAATTTCATGCAACCGTATGAAAATCCAGCTGTTTCACTGCAGGGTTCCTCACCCGTGGAGTATTTGTTACAACGAGACCTGATGAAAAGAAGCTGCAGCATCCAGAACTTCTTTCAGAGATATTCGTGCCACCTGAGTTCAACTGAAGGCAGTAGCAACAATGGAGAATAGAAATCAGTGTGTTTGTACAGTTGTCTTCCACGCTCATGATGCTCAAGTTTCCCATCAGGAGAAAATTGGTGTTTGATTTGGAGCTTATCTTAAAGGAAACACTCTCTTCCTGATTAAAGATTATTTCTGTGATGAAGACCCTACCTGTGATGATTGACAAATTGTGCCTGTCAATCATTGCCTTCTCTTAAAAATTTGCCTCTTTTTTTCTGTTTTAATGTTTACTTGCTGTTTTGAGTATACTTTTGGCTTCATCCTGCTGCTGTCTCCTCTGCAGTAATAGTCTTTTCTTGAGATGGAGAGAGTTTTTGAAGGGCTTCATAGTCACGCATGTTTTGTCACCCTTAAATCATTCCTAAATTATTTTCATCATCACAGCAGGTAAAATTGACATTTTCATGTCTAATTTTGATTTTTGATTCTGGAGTACTGAGGTTGCTAATGAAAAGTGGAGTTGGCACCTCCAGCTGTAAATTTAAGAGAGAAGACTTAATGGTTTCCTCTAGTTTTATGCTGGTGTGGTTACACAGGTATAAAGTTAGAGTAGGCCAAATTTTTTAAAATATATAATATGTATTTAGTCCTCTTCCGTTATACAAAACTGATAGTTAATATATTAAAACTATACATACATGTTGCAGTACTTTCTTTAAGTGAAAATTGCTCATTTCTTTAACTATGACTTAGTATATTTTGTCAAATTAATTATTGAAAGATAAGGGGAGGAGATCCCCAAACCTTAAAAATGAGCATTTTGGTTTTCATTTTCTACAGTGAATTGAGGAATTGAGCATATTTTGTCTTCAGTGCAGGAACTAACTATGGCAGTTACTCTTTCAATAATTAAACTGAGTGAAAGGATGGCCGTACTTGTTTTCCTCTAGGTTATTTGCCAGGAACAACTGGAAAAATGTAAGTGAACTAGACTAGAAAATTTCTTATGTTGTCGATTATTTATTTCCTCAAAGTATCTTGTTGAGTGGAAAACATTCTTAAATGTTTTGTTGTCAGTGTGATATATACTACTGTAATAATATGAGAAAAAGATTTCCTGAAGATATCTTTCATATCCTGTTATCTCTTCACTGTTCATAGCAGTTTCAGTGAGGATAGTATGGATGGCTTAAAAAACCAGCTCTTTCGATTCTTCCAGGAAATGTTTCATTTTTAAAGTTGGACTATTCCTCTCAAATTAGAGGGAAAAAATAACTGAAGAAAAGGAGTTAATATCTGAGATAAAATGACAAAATTCGGATTTCATTTGTTAAAATAAGATGTAATTTCTCTCTTTCTGTAATTGTTATATTTGGGATGTTATAGGTACCTTGCTAAGGTATGTGTGGGCAGAGACATTGAGTTGTTCATTTTCCCCATTACTGGAAGCAGTGACATTGTATAATGCATTTTTCAGTTTGTCAAGCTTCATTTTTAATGTACAGTTTTTGCTCACACTGGGGCTATTCAAGGGTAGTTCCTTATTTCTTCAGCTGTGAGAAATCTACTTCCTCAAGAATGGGCTGAAGGTTGGGTTTTCATGTCCCTTTTATGCACTCTTCCACAGTGTTAGTTACTCATTCTTAACACTAAAATAGTAGAAGTTTAGACTTTGCAATCTTAAGATGTCAGTATTTACTTTTAACTATGAATTAAGGTAACCTTTTAAATAGGGAGCACTCCAGCCTTGATGTAGTGAAGCTGAACTTTCCTCCAAGAGTAGTTGTGTAAACTGTGTGTAAACTGATACATGCTCTTACAGATACACAACATTTAGTGGAAGTAGATGAGGAGACTGTGACTTTGAAAAATAGTGCCACGTTCTTGTGCATCATTTTAGTGTTTGTAATAGAAAGAGCTTTAAGCATGTCAATTTCTTTCTCAGGCTATGAAAACTATAATCTGATGTTCAGTAACACAGAAGTTATCACAAAAAGCGGATCATTTTGAACTAAATGGTTTCTCAAAATAAGAATTAAATTACTTGAAAATCAAATGGGTGGATCTGTATACCAGTGGAGCATGACACTAATTTCTTTATTGCTGTAACTGACCTACTTCATCTGCAATAGTTTGTTAGGCTTCAGCCTAATGGAAGACTGTTTTCTGTAGTACCTGTAAAAAAATGAGCCAGTAAGAAGTTATTGGCGTTGTTTCCTTTACGCAGTTTTTAAAAACCTCAGAAAAAATGAAGTCAATTTCACTACTTCAGCATGACCTCAAATTAATCAGACTGCCTGAGAATGGAAGTAACTGTAGATGCACTTAAACTACCCTGAAGTCCGTCTTTGAGTATGGACATAAAGTCAGGAGACCTGGATGTTAGTTCTTAGCTATGCAAGTCTATAGAAGCATTCTGTGCCATAGAAAGCTGCTGGCAACCAAGAACAGGGGTGTCCAGGTGTTAATCAAGTTTTTCAGCACCAACAGTGCCAGGAGGGGTCCACCCCACAATGGTAGCCTACAAGAGAGCTGGAGAACTTTTTGCAAGGGCATGTAGTGATAGAATGAAGGGTAATGATTTTAAACTGAGAAAGGGTAGGTTTAGTTTAGATGTTACGAAGAAATTCTTTACTGTTAGGGTGGTGAGGCACAGCAATAGGTGGCCCATAGGAGCTGTGGATTCCCCATTCCTGGAAGTGTTCAAGGCCAGGCTGGATGTGGCTCTGCGTAACCTGGTGTATTTATTATACACTCTTCTGGTCTAGTGGAAGGTGTCCATGTGTGTGGAGGAGAGGGGAGTTGGAAGTAGATGATTGTTAAGATCCCTTCCAACACAAACCATTCTATGATTAGAAGCAGTTAGTTTTGTGCCAAGATTTGAATTTGCAGAAGGAATGGTAGGATTTATTTTCATTTGTGCTCATGTTACTGGCTTTCGATTCTGACTGTGGGCACAACAATTTGCTTTAAAATTCTCCTCAGTCATGTTGAAAGGCTTCAGCAGTTCCTTAGCAACTTTGTGGTAATGAAGATCTTCTGCTACCTAAAAAGGCACATGTCGGGGAGTTCTGTTGCTTTAAAAAAGGTCGAGGAGACAGGCTAAACCATAGCTCATTGACAGTGGAAGAAATACTGAATTGAAATAATACTGTTGAAAAACTGTATTATACAGCTGATTTTCAAAGATTACAATTATGTAATAATGTTATCACTTTTATTTACCAGTTACCTTTTAGCTATACTGAAAACATTTGTTGTTGTACTAGTAGTAGACTTTTACAAATTGGATATATTGGTTTGCCTATACAGTATGTTCCTTTCCTAGCCAGGGCTTTCATAACCTTTTTTCCTTCATAAGCATAAAACTACAGGACACTGCTGCCAATTTAGAGTTGCATCTGCATTCTCTGCCCACCAGGCTTGTTAACCAGTTCAGCTCAGAATTGTGTTTTTCTCACTTCTGGGACTTTAAGATAAAACACTGGTTTTGAGAATTCTTTTTCTTGCTCTTTGCTAACTGCTAATCAGCATTTATCTCTCTGCCTGTAGAAATGCTCATGGTTGTTTGCTTGCCAGGGAGGCGAATACTGGATATGACAGGATCTTCATACTCCTTCCTGTAGCTAGGTTATCTATAGTGGATTGTTAAGTAGCATTTAACCTGTAACGCTGGTTAATTGTCTATGTTTTGAGTCAAGCATGTTTTCTGAATATAACATTTTATTCTATTTAGTGAAAGCTAGGTGTTCTGAAAGCAGCAAATCTTGCCAAGAAAATGGAAAGCAAGAACCTGAACAAAATAATTAGATCTTCATAACAGGTTAAATTTGATCTGTAAAGTAATTGGCTGTTTCATAACTGTCTAAATGCCTGGTGGTTATAAAAACCTCAATGCTGTTTATATGTCCAAGCAGTATTTCTGTAGTGTAGTTCTTGCAGGTTCATTGCTGTATTTACTCATTGTTGCTCTTACTTTCTGTGAGTCTATGTTTAAAGTGCTTTCTAAGGGACAGACAAGTGCCAAATAATGGATGAGAAACAATGGCTTGCATGGCATTATGGCATCCTGCTGGCACTGTGGTAAGAAGTAAGCTGTGCCACATCAGTGAGTTCTGAGAGCCATATAATAACTAGTCTTCTGTAATTTCTATAATGATTTGTTATGACCCTTCTGCAATCAGATAATTTATATGAAAATTCCAATTTTCTGCTTTAAAATTAAAACGAACTTACAGTGTTTATGAATGTAGAGACAGGAGGTGTGATCTCAGTTTATCGGTTAAGACCAACTGAAAAATATCCTCTTTCCCTCCTCTGGTACTGACTGAGTATTTAAGCCCCTTTTTTCTGTCATCCTTTAAAAATACTGGACCCTGCTCCAGAAATTTGGCTGAAGTTGGAAGTATTAGGTAAGAAATCCTAGGTGAATACATATTTTCTGAAATTCTGTTCCACTTCATTGTCCCTGTTTCACAATACTTCCCCTTATTTGTTTCTTCAAATTAGGTCCTTGCCAACCATTTTTTATAGTTGTGTATTTTTAAGTGTCAGTTTCTTGTTCACTTGGGCTCTGTCCTTGCTCCTTCAGCTTGGAGCCCTGCAACATGCTTGTTATTTGTTCTGCTTTCCTTCTCAAAATTGTAATCCTTCATTTTGAGTTTGATAGCCTGGTTCTTGTATAGTTAAGATGATTAGCCTGAATTTCTTTACCAAAGACATTTATTTTATTTCTCATTGAAGAGTATAAAATAAATATATCTATCTAGTTGAGAGAAGTATTTTTTGACAACTAATACAGAAACTCATCCTCTTTATCAGACTTCTTGAATTTCTTCTCAGTTTAGGTTTAATTTGTAGTAATGTTTATGAGCAACAAAAAGTGGAAGTAAGGAACTGTGGTCAAATATGCTGGGAAGAGACAAGAGTATGTAAAACCACAGTGGGCTGGAAGTGACAAGAGAAAAGGTGGATTCTGTGCATGTTAATTTTGACTGTGTGAACCTTGATTTGGTTGGAGATTGTGCTTGAGGTTTAAAGCAGCTGTAAAAGCTGCCTTAACATTTAGTGCACTGGACTTTTTTTCAAAAGAGTGACTTTCACTCAAATGTTTTACCATAGTTATGTTAGATTGATGATAATCTTGTCTTCCTGTGTAAAATACTACGCCCTAGTCTGCTGGACAGGGCTTGAGTTGGAAGATCCAATGTTTTATGCTGGAAGAAATGGCTGTGGTCATCACAGACAGACCAGAGGTGATGTTTTTATGTACCTGTAAATGTGCTGCTCATATTCACTTCTTATAGTGGGGGAACTGGCTGCTTTCTAGGCATTCTGGATCTGACCTGAGACAGCTGTGGGTGGCCACTGAGAAGCACTGTGGGTTAGGGAGTACAGAGCTGGTTCAGCAGGAAATGACACCTTATCTCTTCTGCAACCGGTGTTGAGTGAGTGCTGGAAGGGGGAGGTGCATAAGTTCTTCCATCTCCGTTAGTCCCAAGTGCCACGGTAATCTCTTCAGAAGCCTGAATGAAAAAAAATGGACACAAGAACTGAAGATTTACAGGGGTTGTTGAAAGCTTCTTCATACCTTTGTTGCCCTGACTTATTTGCCAAAGGGTTCATGGAGCAGATCTGAAGCGTTTTCATACGTTCTTACTATTGGTTTTGTTTAGTACCTATGTTCATCTCCTTTCCTTTTTTCCAGCTTGCACCTGTTTGTTGTTGTTTTGTTTTTTTTTCTAAATGTAACCTTGAAGTTAAGTAAGTGCCAGAGATATCAGTGAGAAGTTGCAGCACTAAACAGTATATTTTCAGCAGTGTTTAGTGTTGCAGTGACAAGGTAGCTTGCACATTTTTAACTTGCTGATAAGAAATTGTGAAAAGAAACTAAAGGTCTACAGTAGCTAAAAACATGGCTTTGTTTTCATGCTAGGCATGGAGAAATACTTCTCCTCTGCCCCAGTAAATGCTTTTCAGTTCTGTCACAATCTATCAGATTCTGGCACCATTCTTCTGTCATTCTTTTTTCTGTAACAAGTTTTATGCTGGCCTTTCATATTTGATAAAATTTGCCCTAAAGTATGTACCACTTTGTGACTAACAAATACTGTGCCTTGACACAAATGCCATGCAAAAAATGTGTCACTACTCTCAAAAGGTTAATTGATATTGCAGGATGTTGAATGTCTTCTAAGTAAACAAGCACAACCATTGCCATATACTTGCTGCATTTTTCTTTCAAGAAAATGGACTGTTTTGATGCCTTAGGCAGCATGCTATTTATTAATTAAAACCTATTCTTGTACAAGTGTGTTTAAAACAGAAAACAGACATGAATTGTACAGGGAAACAGTAATTTTTAAGGCGAAGCAATATAAAACGAGTTACAGCTGCTCTTCAGCTATAAACTCAGACTAGTGTGCTGCCATATGTATTGTATTTGTTCTGAGCCCTCTACAGTATTCTGGGATACATGCATATTAAAAGTGAAATAGAAAACACAAACTTGAATTTCTATATTTTTGGTGGTTTGTTCTTCATGCTACACACAGTATTTAACAGCTTCAGAAAAGTCTTAAAAATCAGACTTCCTTGGATATTGTTTTTGTCACTAGTGGCATTGTTTTATGATCCTGGGTAAGCTGCTATTGTGTATAAGGCTTGGTTTCCATACTACAGTAATAAACTGTTTAAGTAGCTGATAAAAAGTCCTTTCTAAATTGAGAAGCAGAGGGCTTGAACCATAGTGACTGCAGTATGAAGAGCTGTTGCATTCCAGAGCTCACTGTCTCTGTGTTTGTCCTTAGTGGTTTAGGTGTTTTATCAAGAGGTGGTGCTGTTCCCAGTTGCCTGCTTTGGGCTGCTTCCACCACTGTAACCCATAACTTAGGATCTGAGTCCTTTTATGTTGACCATTATCCATTTTCTTAACTGAACGATGCTTTTTTCCTTGATAAAAAACCTTAAGTTTTTAGTTTTTTTTTTTTTTTTTTTTAAAGGTACTGTCTTTATGCTCCTGAAAGAATCAGTGTTAATTTCTTAATTGCATTGAAGTTTGTGGAGAGAAAAATGTTTTCTAGTTGTATCATTACGGTATAATTTCCTGGAAAATACTGGCTAGCACAGGAACTCAGCAGAGTTGTCCATTGGTGTGATTCACTTGAGTATGTAGACAGAATCTGCTCTGGATTGTTCTGTGTTTTTGGGTGGGATGTGCTATGCACTATTATTTTCACTAACCAAGATGTAATCAAGTTAGAGAAAATCAAAGCACAATTATGATTAAAAATTCATCTACTTTTGTAATTTATATAATTTTTCTTTAAAACATCTTCTAATTCATAGGTTGTGAGCCTGCTGTTATTAAAGCTATGCTCAAAATGAGGTGGACCAGACTTGGAACATCTTCGCTGGGTCCCTTTGTGTGATCTGCATGGTTTCATGGATTTGATTAAATGTAAATTCCTTATTTTTATAACAAATTGAAGTTTGAATGGTGCATTGATTGCAGAGCAACTGACAGACTGCAGGCTGACCTGCTGAAGTTCTTCCTGCTGTCCTGTTCGCAAAGTCAGTCTGTCCCTTAACCATGGCCTTGGCTAAACTCCCTAACCATCTTGTACTGGCCTTGGTGGTTAAGATATATCATGATACATGATTTTCTTTCTGGTATGCTTAGTTATGTGGTGGCTAGTGTTTGTTACACAGTTTTGTTATTGATCTGGTGTACAGAGAAATGCAGTACCACATGCAGTAGTATGTAAGCGTAAATCATATAGCTGCAACAAATTTTGTCTTTGAGCTGTCCATGGAAGAAGTTTTTGCCGTCCTTTCCTATCTTGCATCTAGAGATTACTGTCACTGTAGGATGCAGGGCATGTATTGCTGTTCACAGTACAAGGCCTTTGGCATGGCTTTATTCTGCTAATGATATTAGCTGAATTTTACCAAATCAGCCACAATATTTACGAGAAGAAGGAAGACACTAAATTAAAAAGAATTTATGTGTGAATTATCTTAGCAGATGGTAAGACTTTGTATTTCCACTTCTTTTTATACACTAAGACCAGGAAGATAATTTTGTGGAAGCCTTGTAGTTCTGTTGTTGTGTACTTCATTTGTGCATGAGCTGTACCTTAATAATGTTTGAATACAACTTCAGATTAATGATTAAAAAAGAATTTTAAATGTATTTTTCATAGCTTTCTATTAAAAGTTCTATTGCTCACATGCTTACCTGGGTTTTGTCTTTTCAGCATTTATGATTCAAAAAGCAGAATTAGTTTTGGTGTTAAGATCTGCATATGGTACAACACACATGAGTAGATCTGTGTATTAAGAAATCACCATTTTTACGTGGTTTACTATTTATTGTTTTTTTTTTTCCTAAAATAAAATAAATATGAAATGAAATTGAATCTGCAACTTTACTGATAAACTTCCACAAGAAAAGGAAACTTCTGTATTCTGGATCCGTAGTTGTGTTCTGTGGATTGGGTCCATCAGATCTGAGACATGGGAAGTTGCTTTATTGGAGTGGTCATAGGCAATTTGAATGGTAATTTTGACAAGAGAAAAGCAAATCTGTCTTGGAGTCCAGAAAAATTGGAGGGAAATGCATTGTATACAAATGCGTAACATTTGTAGAGTGTGGTACTGTGTTCACTGACACAGACCACTGGCAGTTTTGAAAGTTGACCTCAGTGCTTCTGTACTATCTGATTGTCATCTAAACTCGTGTTTTATAGCTTGAAACAGTTGGATGGCAGCTTAATCTTCAAATGGCAGAGTCCATGCAAGCAAAGCTGAAATCTCCTCGAGCTGTGCTAGAGCTGGGAGTGAGCAATGAAGATTCAAAGGTAAGAAATATAAGTCAACAGAGTTGGAATGAGTTGTGGTGATGGCCTTATGTTAAAGTTCTATTAAAGGCATCCATTGGAACTCTTTAATTGTTGTTATTCTTGTCATTATTTTCATTTTTATATTTTATAAAAGTTATAGTAAGCACTTGGAATTGTGAAATACTGATATAATATAAATATTCAGTAGACTGACAGCTGGATTACTAGCTCTTTGGGCTGTAACAGGAGAAATGGGGAATATGGTTATTTTAGGTCTCTAAAATGTTTTTGTAGTTAGTTTATTTTTATCACATAGCATATGATTGTAGTTCTTATGCTTTTAATACATAGTAGGTTGCAGCCTTCTACCATGTGTGTAGTTATGTAAGACATTGCTCATCGCTTGCAACCTTTCTGTGCTAATGTTGTATTTATATGAATGATGACACTATGTGAGGCAACAGAAACCCAGTATTTGGAGGTTTTAAGGTAGAGTCTTAAGTTCAAGAATTTTAGTGACTTGGTGGCATACCAGTACCCAAACTCACTAATGAACATACTTTTTTATTCATAAAATCTGTGTCTTTTGTTAGCCAGCATGTTTCAAATTAGACACATGATTTGCTTTTAACCTTATCTTGCTAATGGAAATTGGAGTCTTTAGTTCTGTGGTGTCTCTCAGAAGGTTTACCTATGAAAAATTCAGTATAAGGAGTTTGAGGGGAGAAATAAGAACTCAGTGCTGTTTTAGCATTGCATTTAAATCACAGTAATTTTACTAATGTGAGTGGAATTTCTGATTTATGGTGAAATAAAAGAGAATGCACAGCTTGTATTTGTGCTTTTCACTAGGACTTGCAGCACCTGTATTTTTTTCAGCATTTCATTGCTGCAGGTACAGGAATTGGACAAAATTTTATGCCCAACTTTCATTGGTGAGCACTGACTACAGATTCAGTTCTTATGGCAAAACTATTAAGAAAAATATAGAGGGAAAAATGTCACTTCCATGTAAGACAGAAAGTTCCCCTGTTTCCTGTACAAACAGAATTCAGATAGTGGACGTCTTCTATTGTTTCCTCTCTTACTTCTTTTCGTGATTATGTTTAGATACCAAAATCAGAATTACTTTGTGATGCTTACAAACCTAGAATAAACTCGTGATGGGCATTCAGATGAAACAGTGCAGCAAGAAAACCGATGGTCTCGCAGTACAGACATTAAAATTTAAAAATCTGGGTTAGTGTGAAGATCACTACAGGATTACGTCCCGTAATAAGATTGACTAATATTTGCTTAGTGTGGGTAATCATTCTGGTGTATCTTGCATCTTAGTGATCTCTTGGTGCATTAAGTATTGTATCTGAAAACTGTAGCTGCTAGGTACCTTCTTTTTCCTCTACAAAATTATGTATGTGCCTTTTGTGTGGAAATGTGGTGTGAATATAAAGTATATGTTCTTAATGATTGTCTTATTTTTTCACTTTTTTTCCTCATAATTCATTGTTATAATTACTTGATTTTTTTTCAGGAAAGACAAAAGGCTGTTACAGAGGAGCTTTTATGGTTTGGCTCATTAGGGGGCAGTAGTGCTCTTTGTCACCCTGGTTGCTTTTTTTGAGATGATACTTAGACTCAATTCTGAAGTCAGTCATTGTGGGAAGTATTTAAGTGTTTACATTTCTAATCTGTATATGACAGTAGAAGTTTCTCTTGTGTATTTAAAAAAATAAAGCGTATTAATAAAAAACCATACTGAGCAAGGAAAATGAAATGGGCTATTATTTTCACTTTTGTTAACTAAAATTAATTGTACTAATACATTAGTGTTTACTGCAAATCACACTACTTAAAGAACATTTAAACAGTTCCTATTCACACGATGAGATTTAAAATTAGTATTTAAATTATCTCTCCAGGAGAGGTAATCATAAAACCTGTGGCTATATGGATGTTATTTGTGTGCTGAGAAATAAAAAGAAGTCTGCTATATGCTGTATAAATATTTGTAGAGTACATTTTGTCAGCTTCAGATGAAATGCAGAGTCTCAGAGGAACAAATCCATTGAAATTTGAAAGGAAGGTGTTCTTTGGTTCTTTCAGGTGGTTCAAGCTGCTAGTGACATTTGCATTTCCCAGGAAATATCCTGCTTGTGACTAGCAAGAATTGTGATCAGAGACTATGATTTTTCTTAAACCGTTTTTTCCTGTTTTTTGTTCCATATTTACTGTTTGCTTATACTCAGATGTGGAATTTTGCTTGTGTTAGCTCCAGTGTGAGCAGGGGAGTGGATCAGGTGGGCTGCCAGACACAACCTTCCAGCCCAAGTTGTCCTATGATCTAGGCTGCTTTGGTTGCTGCTGATGTTTTGTATGAGAAAGAGGAAAAAAGGAGCTTTCAAATAAAAATCCAGTTATCAGTGTTTTATTACAATGATTCATTTTTTCAAATGTTTATTGCATCTCAAAGTCTGAGGGAAGCGAAATGTCTATGAACTAGACACACAAAACAAATAATAATAATAGGAAACATATTCTTGATCTGCAAGATCCCTTTGCTTCCTTTATGACATTTTGACGAGTTTAGGTGACATTTGAGAACTGATGTGTAACATATCAGCTGTGTATAAGGAGGTATTTTAATAGTAACTTTGGTTTCAGATTTTTGGACTGTTGATTGCAGCATGACAATCTGGAGATTCTGTACAGAGTATCATATTTTTAGGGCTGTAGGTTCAAATGACCAGTAGAAGGAGCACAAATTAACAATCCTGATAATCTGTATTGCTAATTTAGGTTTTTGATTAGCAAAAAAAGACTGATCCCAAAAGCGTTTATTTAATATTTCTTTCCTCCAGTAATCTACTTGGTAACAATCCTCATAGACACACAATCTCACATTCTTTCCTACTGTTAATTAAAAGTAATTCCTTAGGCTATCTAGTCCAGATGTTTTTAATCAACTGTGATAATTTTCTATAACCATAGGAGGAACCAGAGAAATAAATAAATAAATATTGAAGTCTGTAGAAAGATTGAATGGCTTCAGAAATGTCACACAATTGGTGCTGGATATCTTCACAGAGGAATGTGAGAAGTAGGAGTGTGTTCTTAAAGAGTTGTTGCTATTAGTCATGATTAAGAAGATCCAGTAAGGCACATTACTATATAAGGTATTTGTTACTGTGTATGTTCACACATGATCTGTAGTTACCACTTATGCTTGCAAATCGTTAGGATAAATAAATTATTCTAGCCTAGTGTTGTCTCTCGATAGTTATTCAATTTTCTTCTGTAAATCCACTCCACAGATTTCATTAGATTTAGTTATCTAATTGCCGTTTGTCCTATGGAAGGCTTTGCTCTTTTCTTGGTTTTCTTTCTCCTTATTTAATCTATGAATTTATTCTTAACCATAAAGAACTTCTTGGGGGAGCTCTTTTTTTCAGTATAAATACTATGTAGAGATTCCCTGTGAAAAATCAATGTTTTGTTTCTTTCGTTCCTTGTTTATAGATATATTTGAAGAATTTTTACAGGATTTTGTCTGCTAATGCAAGACAAAAAGTAACTGATAATTGTGCTGGTTTGTTGAACCTGCCAGTGTAATACTTCTGGCGAAAGACAGATACTATTAAAATTCTATTATACTAATTTACTTTTATTTCCTTTTAAATAATTTCTCCTAACTTCTAGATGCTCTAACAGGGGAACGTAACACGTGAGAAACTGTGACAAATTAAGAAGAGATGGGCGAGCACTGACCAAATGAATTTTAATCAGGACAAATGCCATATGCAGCACCTGGGATGGGGCAGCCCTGGATATATGGACAGACTGGGGAATGGGATGCTGGATAGCAACACTGTGAAAAGTGACCTGGGGGTTGCTGGCAAGTTGAATGTGAGTCAGCAGTGCCCTGGTAGCCCGGAGGGCCAAGCGTATCCTGGGAGGCATCAGGCCCAGCATCGCCAGCCGGGCAAGGGAGGGGATTGTCCTGCTCTGCTCTGCTCTGTTCTGCTCTGAGGCAGCCTCACCTCCAGTGCTGGGGTCAGTTTTGGGTGCCACAATATAAAACAGATACTAAGTTATTAAATAGTGTCCAAGGGAGGACAACAGGGTGAAGGGTTTAGAGGTGAAGTGATACTGAGCTGCAACTGAGGTTGATTGGTATGTTCAGCCTGGAGAAGATACTGAGGAGACATCTCATAGCAGTCCAGAGCTTCCTTGTGAGGGAAAGAGGAGCAGCAGACATTGATCTCTTCTCTGTAGTGACCAGTGACAGGACCTGAGGGAACATCATGAAGCTGTGTCAGGGAAGGTTTAGGTTAGATACTAGTAAAAGGTTGTTCACCCAGAGGGTGGCTGGGCACTGGAACAGGCTCCCCATGGAAGTGGTCACAGCACCAAGCCTGACAGAGCTCGAGAAGCATTTGGACAATGTTCTAAGGCACATGGTCTGACTCTTGGAGCTCTGAAGGGCCAGGTGTAGGAGTTGGACTTTGACGATCCTTGTGGGTCACTTCCAGCTCAGGATATTCTATGATTCTATGAAAATCAAACTGGGCTGTTTACATTTGAAACTGAGCTGATACTACATATTCATCAATCTACAAAGTTAGTCTAGAAATCTGAAATTATTATCTTCTACTTGTTAAAATAACAGCATATGTTTTTGGCTTTTTTCCCCCTGGTTTTTACAGACTTTATATTTCTCGACTGTGAATAAAATTCAGACCTTTTTGCTCTGTTTATTTCAATAAGTACACCATTCTGCTTTCTGATTTTGCCATTGTGATTACTTTTCATATCTTTTACAAAAAAACCCAAAGCAAAGTAAATGAGAAACAAATATTTTCTTCTGTCAGAGCTACATCAATTACTTAATTCACACTGTAGATTCTCTGCAGCCTGTATGGCATGCAGGCAGGACCTGCACATTGATCAGTATTTAAGGAAATAAGGTGGTGCTTCCCCTTCCAGCTCAGTTTAGCCTTTTGTTTCTCTCTGAAAAGAATTTGTGTTTGTGGAGTGGCACAACAGTGAGAGTTGGTGGATACTAGTAATATGATCCCACTTCTGAGACATAGGAGGTGGCAGAATTGAGCATGTACTTCTTTCCTTTGTCATTTCAGTCCTTGCCTTTGGGGATGATGCATTTATGTGGCCTTTTTTTTTTTTTTTATATAGAGGAGTAATTTTTATCTGTAGGGCCTTCAAAAAAGAGTACACTTTAAAGTATAATGCTGAAAGAACTATGATGAGGTCCAAAGACGAAACAATTGTAAATTGCTTCCCACGTTCATCAGTTCCCTCTCAACCACTTTCTTTTCAGATGAGGACATCATCCTTTTCCTTCTTAGAGCACAAACGACCTTGTATGTACACTGCGGAACTTCGCTTAGTTTTCTCATCAAGCTTATTTGTAAGTCTCTAACAATTGCAAAAAGAAAGTAGGACAGGCCTTGCATGAATGCAAAAATACTTAAGGATGAGATTGAGAGAAAAGGATTTTTTCACTCCTATTTAGGGGAGCTAATTGGAGACCTGGATAGCCTCAGACAGCACAGTCCTGGTTCAGGGTTTTTCTGTGCTTCTGAACAAGCAATGTTGCTGCTTTTGGCAAGGTGTACATCGTGAAATGAGTTTTGTTCTGAGAATTAAACACTAATAAACACTGCTGCTGTTAAGAAAGAAGAAAGTTCCCTAAGAGGAGGTTTCAGAATATGAGAAAGGTCCCCATATTTGTAGGAGTGGTAGTAAGAACGACAGTATAATCTTGAGTGTGTGGAACAACTCAGAAAAATGAGCCTGAAATTCGTAACTTGATTCCAGCAGTCACATTGCTACAGAAAGTTGACAGAAATTTAATTGCTCCACCGTAAGAGACAGAAATTCTGCACTTACAATGAACAGCAAATCTTGCATTAGACTGTTTGGGTTTAATCTATCATAGCTTTTTCCTCTGATTAAATCCATTTAATTAGAGGAAAAAATGAAGTTGCAGTCCAGAATTTTTAAAATGCTGAGGGGACTTTTTTGTTTTCTTACCGGCACAGAAATGAATGCCCATGTAACCCATAATCTGTAAGCTGGGAGTAGTTCGACATTACACTTAGAAACCATTTACTAGGTGGTGTGACTCGGAGTATGCACTCACTTCTGGCAGTTGTACTGCAGTGTGTACTTAATTATCTGACTTCATTTGTGATTTTACATTATTTAATTATTCTGCTTATAGTAAGGATCTGTTTACAGTATACTTATATTTCTTTCATCTGGCTATATGCACAATTTATGAATACAGACTATGTCACATAAATATATAAACCCTGTAACTGGTTACAGCCTCTATACATGCTCTGTTCATGGCAAAACATTCTTAGGATTTTCTCCCTGTCTCTTCGTGTCTTGGAACTAAAGAAGAAGATGGTGCCAGTTGACTGTTTGTAGTTGATTGCAGCCTTGGGCAACCTCAGCCTACAGTTTGAAATTAACTCTTGTTTTGTACAGGAGTAAATGTAATTGTCTATAATGCATAGCTGTACTGTTGTCAATCCCAATAAAGAGCCGAAAAGTAGCTCAAATACTTAAGTTTAAACTTGGTGACCCATTTCATTGCCAGGCAGAGTTAAACTTTAGGGCCCTGAGGTAATTTGAAAAACAGAAAGATCTGGTGAGCTTTTCTTATTTAATGCAGTTGTTCTTGACATATTTTTTCTTAGGAAATTTGTTTCCTGTTTGCCCCAAACTGGTTTTGTAGGCTTGGTACTTCAGTCTTTTCAGATGAAGAAAACACATCCATGGGATTCACGGCAAATTCTCATGCATTTATATACTTTCTTGCCTGTTATTCTTAGAAACTATGCAATGTTTTAACAGATGAACTGTTGTTTTTATTTGTGTGTAGCAGTGGGAGATAACCCTATTTGTTCAGTACTTTTGCTATGCTTTTGCAGTATTTCTGGACGATTTTTTTCCGTCTGCTTTTACTTAGGCAATAAGCTCTGTGGTACACTCCACAAGTATGTTAAAAACCGTCATCTCTCCCATGTCTGTTTCTTACTGACTCTATGGTAGAAAGAGAAGATAGTCTAAGAAATGGGTGAGTTTAGGGAGAGATGAATGTGAAAGTTGAACTTTCTCTGACAGCAAGTCTCAGGTTACCAACATTGCTCTTCTGCCTTGTCCTCTGTCACACTGATGCTGACTGCTGCCTTTGAGAATTGGAGGCAGAGGCAGAAGTGGACAAGGTATAACAAAAAGAAAGGCAGCACAGCTGGTGAAAGGTGTGGAGCAGAAGTCGAATGAGGAGTGGCTGAGGGATCTGGGGATGTTCAGCTTGGAGAAAAGGAAGCCAGGGGGAGACCTGATGGCTCTCTAGAACTGCCTGAAAGAAGGTCATAGCCAGGTGGGGATCAGTCTCTTCTCCAAGACAGCAAGTGATAAGACAAGAAGAAATGGTGTCAGTTTGCACCAGGGGAGGTTTAGACTGGATATTAGGAAAAATACCTTCACTGAAAGGGTAGCCAGGCATTGAAATAGGTTGCCCAGGGAAGTGAGGGAATGTGGCACCTGGAGACATGGTTTAGTGGTGAACGAAGTGGTGCTAGTTTAAATGTTGGACTCTATGATTTCAGAGGTCTTTTCCAGCCTGAACAGCTGTATGATTCTATTATATGCTTTTAAAATCTGTTTCACTGCCCTTAGTTGCTAGAAGATGTCTGTCTGAAGAGATGGAAGAGCTGAAAATAAGTGACTTTTAACAAGTATGATTTTGCCTTAAGTTTCTGAAGGGCAAAACGGAAGTTGGGCCAGATGGATTAAACATATCATATTCATGATATTTAAATAACTTTTAAATAACTTTTAAAGTCTGGGAATATTTACCAAAGTTAACTTTCATTGTTCCTTCACTTCCTTGCATGGCAAGGCTTGGATTTTGATTTTTTTTTAAAATTAATTAACTAATTAAACAAACTTTTAAACTTCTTTTCCAGGGAGTGTAGTCTGGCATGTTGAGCTGCATTTGACTAGTATGTTTGCCTAGAGGAACATCAGCTTGAGCTTGAGGTTCAGCAGCTCAGTGCCGGAGCGGGGAACTTGAGGCGAGCCATATCCTGCTGCTGAATCTTGTGGTGACCTGTAAGAGTGGTAGCAGCGATGTCCTGATCCTTGGAGGGGGCAAGCAGGGGAGCTGCTCTGGGATTGATTCCCTTTGGGATCTTGACCAAAGCGATCATAATTTCATCTTCTTTGCAGAGGGAGAGATAGTGGTGAAGTGAGGTTCCAGTCGAAGTACCTGCAGAGGACTTGAGAAACTTGGTCATATCCTTTCAATTTGTATAATGGATTTACCTTTCTTTCAGAAGAAGCCCTGCTGAGGTGACAGAGGAATAGTTTAGGTTAATTTATAGAGGCTGTAACTGTACTCTTGTCAATATGAAGTTAAACTATAAGATTAATCTTCAAACTGAGTCCTTAACAGTATTTTACTTGCAGACTTCCTTTGTAAACCTTTCAAAGTAGAGCTTGCCACAGAAAACAGAAATTTGCTTTTTGAAGCATTTGAACAGTGTATCTTTTATAATACTAAAATATGAGGACGTTGCATATTAAACTACTTAATTTGGGTTAAGAAATTACAGATTCTGTTACTGTGTAAAATAAGTAAAGTAAAAATACTGTGCAGCTCAAAGGAGAAAAACTGATCTGTGTCAGAGCATTTGCATCTTTCCAGAGTGAGGCCCCACAGCTTACTTTGGGACCTCTTCGGGGTTGTGCATCCTGTACCCAGCCATGTTTCCTCCTCCATACACAATCTGTCATATGTCTTATGGAAAGATATGTGCTTATATTTTCTTCCTGATAATTTCAATACTCATATCAGAAGAGGCTGTGAAAACAGTTTAATGGGTGACAAGGAGCAGCTGCCAAACCAGTTCAATACCATGCTGGTTACACCTTGCTTTTGTGTCATGTACTTTTAAAGAACATTATGGCAAGAAGGATAATTTCCAATTACTCTGTTGGTTCATACCTTGCCAGCAGTTCTGTATTGCTTAGACTATTAAAAACTAATTAGGTGTTTTATGTGACAAGCATCTCACCAGGTCTGCTCAGGAGGAGCCTACACTTCTTCATTTGCATTCACTTTACATTTGTGTTCACCATTATAATTCTCTTTTGTGCTTTACTTTTACTTTGTCAGTTCTTTAAATTCATTGTTTTGTGAGGTTTGGTACAAAATGGTACTGTCAAAGAAAAGTAATCTTCTTGTGGTAATGAGTTTCAAACCAAACATCTTTGGGGGTTAATAGCATCGTTTTGAATTTAAAAGCAATTTGATTGTCCACTTTGCAGAATTGCTGGACTTGCTTTTCTGTTATTTTGCTAATTTTTTTGGTCAGGTTGCAACTAATGTAATTGCCAAATCTGGCTTTCTGGAGAAATAGTATGTCTGTTCTTGAAAGAGTAGAAAGTTAGCATCTCCTATGTTGCAAGCACCTGTCTTGCTCGAG
The DNA here is from genome assembly GCA_013398955.1 of Callaeas wilsoni. Lineage (NCBI taxonomy): Eukaryota > Metazoa > Chordata > Aves > Passeriformes > Callaeidae > Callaeas > Callaeas wilsoni. Next base: position 22,616 of record VWPU01010117.1, on the reverse strand, counting down.
GCAATAAATACGCAGTACATGCTGCCAAACAGTATCAACGCTGAGCATTTGACATTGAACAGATGTCTGACAATGTTGTGACACCCTTTCCAGTCCTTCTTCAAGTGGAAGAAGGTAGGTCTTCATCTCAATCATACGCAGAGGAGAAAATTTTCACTCACCTTGTTTCCTGTTGTTTGCCAATGACAGGAGTCTGGTATCTGAAAATGTCTGGCATCTCAGTTTGTGCCACTTTGCTTTGTATGAATGTTTAACAAACTTTAAAAGCTGCTATGACAAATGACCTTTTTCACTGGTTAAAATACATGAAATATGACCTCTTTCACAAGAAAGCCACAACCCACAGCATGGCCTACAGCCTCTGAGAAAATCTTGTTCAGTATGATTGTATAAAATCACTACTAGTGAAATAACACGTATTTCTAGGAATGCACACTCAGTGGCAAGACAGTAATAGAAAGAGATTTCATGGGAGAGAGGAAAAAACCTTTTTTTCCATATTGAGACAGATCCTGTTACTAAGAAAACATTTTGAAGCCTTGGAGTAATAAAAGGATAATACAAAATGCAAAAGAGAGCCAAAGCTACTGAGAATGCTTGTCTCTCTTTTTTAGTAATGCCTGATTTGAAGCTTTTTGTATTACCTCTGTGGCATAGAGGCAGGCAGCAGACTTTTAAAAAGGTTAAAAATACTAGATTATTTCTCTGTCCTCTTTTGCAGTGTCAACAGAAAGGAGAAGTTGGGATATGCCTATGCTTGGAAATAAGTCATGTTATCAGACTGGGAATTTGACAGCAAAGCAAGTTGCCAATAGCTAGATTTCTATGGAGCTCTACTACTGCTACCACTACTACTCTACTGTTGGTGTACTGTGCTTTGATTAGGTACTTCAGCACTAAAGGGTTGGCTTGTCTCCTTCATGAGTTGGAGAAATGCCTTAAAGATTCATAGAATCCTTAAGGCAGGAGAACGTCTTCAAGATCATCATATCCAACCAGTGACTTAGCATTGCTAACCCATATCCCCAATGCCACATCCACATGCTGTTTGAACAATTTGGGGATGGTGATTCCACCATTTCTGTAGGCAGCCCATTCCAATGCCTGATCGTGTCAGTGAAGAAATCTTTCCTAATATCTTTAGGAGAGTCACAAGCTTAAGCTTTCCAGAGGATGGACACTGTACCTTAGGGGGCTGCTGACAGGTAATTTAGATGTGCCATCATACCTAGTAGTTTGTTTGCAGCCTGAAACTGAGTGTAGGATTCAGTAACTGCACAGAGGAGTTCAAATTCATGTCATCTTTACTCTTCTCTTCTGAATTCTAAATAAAGGAATTTCAAAATCTGACCATACACACGTGAAAACAAATACATCTTTTGTTCAGGAACAAGTGCATTTTCAGGCAAACAAATGCCTGAAAATACCTGAACTTACTGCTAGAAAGTAAGTGGCTTTTTTAGAAGATCTTAAGAATAGTCAGGAGGAGAAGGTTTATTTGAAGATGCAGTTAGAGGCAGGCAGAAAGCATTCAGTAGATGCCAGAAAGTCCTTTCGACAACAGAGAAACAGCTCCTGAGCTGTTTTTACCTTGTTGTCATTTCCAGATCACTTCGCCTCTTCACTTTCCCATTCCTTCTTCCTTTTTGTCATCTCATCTCCATAGGAACAGATACATTGTTTTCCTATCAAAGAAATGCAACAGATTCCAAAATATTTTTGAAATTCCCCAAACATCAGAGTTGCCGTTCAAGTGGGACAGAATTCCTCAGTTTGATGCTATGTCTAATAAATTCAATACAAGCTCTCAAGTGCTGCCACATATAGCTGGTAACTTTTTTTTATGGTTATTTCTGTTTCTTTTATATTTGAACACGGGTTGATTAATATATCATTATAATCCTTTATTAGATAGGTTTCCTTTGTTGTTGAGGCTTTAAAACCCTTCTTATGCTGTAGGGTATCTTCTGCTCCAAAAGGATGTGAAGCACAGTGTTATATAAATGTAAGATGTTTAGGCAGTTTTTACACAGTATCAGAGTTCCTGGGTGGTAGTATATTCCTGTCTGTACTTTTGAATGCTAAAATTTACCAGGTTCTTGAGCGAGCGTTTTGGTTTCCTCTTTCTAAGTTTGTGTCACGTTTAGTGAAAATGAAAGCCTTGCTTGTGAGGACCAAAATGAGTTGGTAACAGTATTGATGAAATGAAGAATAGCCAGGTTTTAGTACTGAAGTCGATTTGTTTGATTTCTTTCCAAGTGCAGATGTATTTGAGACAACATACAGGAGGAAAAGGTAAACCTTTTCAGGAGAGCTACTTTGCTGTAGCAGCAAGGAGCTGCTCTGTTGGAGTGCATTAATTTGCCAATGGTACTGTAGCCAGGCAGACTCAGGTAAGCTGGCACAGTGATGTTTGAAAATGGTGTGACACAGAGCAGAAGTGCACGAACCAGATATGGGGAGGTGGAGGCAGTAAGGGCAGTGAAGAGAACAGAAATGCAAGAAAGTAGTGTTCATTGAGAGCTATCTGAAGTTGAGTTGAATCTGAAGTTTTTTGGAGTACAATTGAGGATGATTATCATGCAGGAAAATGATGCACTCTGAGAAGAGTTATGCAGCATGATGCAGTGCTTTATTCTCATGTTAGTATCTGAACAGTCATTCTGAAAAGCTCTTGAAAATTCCAGTCAATCATAATTTGATTTTATTTTTTTAGTGGAATTGCTTTAGAATTCACATTACCATTTCAAACTGCAGTTGTATACTTCTGTGGCCTTCAGGGAGTCATGAAGCACTTGAAACCATCCTTGAATTTGACACTGAGGCCTCTGATGCCTGTCTAGGATCGGGAATAATACCTGTTATGTTTGCTACTTCAAGAAGAGGAGAATCTGACACAATTTAATCTGAGGGAGTGCATTCCAAGGGTGAGCCACAGACCGACAGCAGATCTTTTGAGGAAGTGGGGAAATAGTAAGGCAGAAGAAGGATATGGCAACAAAAACCTCCAAAGTAAAAAAAGGCATCTAATATGTTTATTCTTTATGGATAGACAGATGAAACATGCTTGTCAACACAGAGCATGCAAAGTGTAGTGCTGTAACTTAAGCACTGCAGAGAGACATCAGGTTGCGAATACTTGTTCTAAACTCCTTCTTCCCTTCTTTGCAATAAAATAATTTGTTTTCAGAACATTCCAATTCAACTTGACAGACTGCTGGCTTTTTATGGTGATGTGGCTTTAGACACTGGAAAAATAAATAAAAAATGGCATTCTGTTCTTCCTACTGTTTTATGAAGCACTTCAGTCATGTGCTTTCATCATTAGCCTTTTTTTTTTTTTTTTTAAATAAAGATAGAAATAAAAATTGTGGACCAAACATGAATCAGCATATAAAACTGCTTTGTATGTCAGAACCAAAGTGCTATTATTTTAGTATGTGTCTTTATATGCAGATAAGCATGTGCCATTTTCAGAGTTATGTGAAATTGATATGTGTTTTGATTCAAAGGAATCTACTCCACAGTAAGGTACTGTAAAGTAAAGCACACCTTTATTGGCCCTGCCGGGGGGGAGCGTGCAGCATGCTCAGGGTTAATACCACACCTCCATGTGCATCTCCACTATGCTTATCTTACAGAGGTTATTTATACATGTACAAGTTTGGCATCCACCCTGTTTGTTAATTTATCTAAAAGTTACAGTCCTAAGGGGTTGGGGTCTTACATAACTTGTAGTTTTCTTATCTTATGGTTACAAACACGGCACGCTATTCTTATCTAATACCTTCATCACACCTAATTTGGTAATGCTTACTTTATTTTATTATTACACACTTTATTGTTATATTACTTATAATTCATCTATAATTGAGTATTAGTTATGTTCCTGTTCTTTTACTACGTTTTTCTATCCTTTGTGAGAGTTCTTCTATTTGTCATAAAAACGGCAGTTAGGATGCGTCTTCCTTCTTATCGCTTAGCCCACAAGGGTTAAGCCCTTGTCCTGCAGAAAAAAGTGGTTAGCCAAACCCATTAGCTTGCATTCCTTTCCCTTATCATCTTAGTCCACTTGGTTTTTTTTTCCTCCAAGAACTGTTAGTGTTAGGCATAGCATCCACTATTTGCTTATCATTGTAGCCCCTTCTGAGGCTAGGCTTCTTGTTTTGCAAAAGTGCTTGCAATTGAGCACAGCAGCCAACACCCAACTTTTATTAATCTATACTTAATACTAAGGCACTTGGGTTAAGGGAGTCTTGTGTTTCATATATTAAAGGAGTCCTGTGTTTCAGTTTAATGGTGTCAAAAAAGATTGCAGGAGTAGGATGAGTGTGAATGTCAGGAAGACTGCATGTTATTATTACCACTGGAAACAACATCCAGTAGTGTGTTCTAGTAACAGATCTGGAACAAGTGCAAAAGTAATCTGCCATTGTATATGTACATGTGTTAATATCTTCGTATTACCTCACAGCTTGAAAAATTAAATTATTCTTTGGATTTTTGGAAGCAAAGTTTTCTTTTAAAAGTACCTATTGTCATGGAATCACTGTTTCCTGATTTGCATCTAATTCCTAAGCTTCTGTTGGGATACTCTTTTCAGTTATGGGTTTGAGGGTTTTTTTGTGTGTGGTTTTTTGGTGTTACATTTGTTTGTTTGTTTGTGTTTCTTTGTTTTTTAAAACTTTTCTTGTGGGGGAAGTTTGGATTTGTGTTTGGTTTTTTTTGTTAAGGAGTACTAGCATCTTTACTGAATGTAAAACTGTTGAGAAGAAAGCCTTTGAGGCTAGAAAAGTGTCTTGTAGTTTGTGCCACAAAATGCCTTTCCAGTTTAATTGACCTAAACTGTATAAATATTACCATTCCATTTTTGCCAATGGTTTCTCATAAAACTCCTCAATTTTCGCCCAAACACTCGGTCATTATGAGCATTCTGAATTAAGGCTTTGATATCATTAAACACCACACTCTTGGGCACTGTGAGGAGCACATAGTCCAGGTGCTGAAAATAGTGCACTTTGGAGCAGAAGAGGGCTTGGCTGTGATTCCTTCCTCCCTTGAATCTTAATACAGGGAATCAGCTGCATTCTCTCCACTCTCTGAAGTTGGTGTATAAAATAATGTAGAAGATGATGACTGATACTCCCACAGGTGGGAGGGTGCTTTACAGAAAATAAAACCCCCAACATTTTCAGGGAGTATAAAATAGGACACACTCACACTAGCAGAAAGACGGGTGAGGTGATCAAAAGGATTTTTACTGTAATTTTTTTTGATTGTAGTAAAATAATTTCTGAACAAAAATTTTTGATATATATATATATATATGTAATAAGGGGGGACTGCATATGTGTGAGTGACAATGAAATCTGTATTGCTCTCGATTCCCTTCCTCTCTCTGTAGCCTGCACGGCACCTGGAATCTAGTTCAAAATGGGGCAGAAAATTCTAGACCAAGGAGAAGAAAAGATTACCGCTGGAACAGGCATCAAGAACAATAGTCCATTGTGGGGGGTTCCGTTTTCTTGGCTATTGTTAGAATGAGATGTTTTTAATCCTTAATGATGCTTAACTTTAGTGGGATTTTTTGTGTGTGTGAAAATAGATGCCTTTGTTAGCAGTTGTCAAGTATCCTTCAAGGCTAACACAAAAGCTGTAGAACAAACTGTGGTTGTACTTAGGAACTTTGGAAATAAAAACAAAGCCAAACCCCCTTCTTCTTCTGGCAGTTGAGAATTGTGTTGATTCTCTCTCTAAATACATCAAAACCCCGAGTGTGTTTTCTTTTGTAGAGGGTGAATGAAGTTCACATTCTCAGAGTTGTGCCTGTATGTTTGTAAAGCTATGCTGCAAAATGGAGCCCTGAAATGAATTAGGAATCGAAACAAAACTGATGGCCTGAAAGTTTTTAGAAATCATGAGATCTTATATTTCTGGCGGGATTGTCGGAAAAATTGTACTGGCACAGAAGGGTATAGACTGTGATTTGCAGGTGGTTATGAGTTGTTAGCATGGGGAGGGATGTGACATAGCAAAGAAAATGCAACTTTAAGCCAATGCCCTGTTTTTAGCTGTTAACACTTCTTTTTCATGGTTACTGGTCTCATGCTTCACGAAATAGCAGTCATCTCCCAGACTTTAGCAGGCATTTTAAGACCATCATTCTGCTTTACAGATGTAGATAAAGGTGAGGCTCTTAAATATGTATGTGTGTCCCTTTAGTATTGCTACTAATACAAAGATTATGATGATTAAAACTTACTATTTTCAGAGGCAGGAAAGATAAATTACTTGCATGGAATTTGTTAAAGTTGATGCATTTGCATTTCTTTTTAATGAAATCAGTTAGATGGAGAGAAAATTAAATATTTTAAAAATTCCTACAAATTTAAAAAGTGGGAAATTGCTTCACTTTATTTTTGTAATCATGTTTGTCCTTGTTTGTCTGAAGTGCTAGTTGATTAGATTATTTTTCTGTTATTAGTAGTGTCATTCATATGCTCAACCTTAAAATGACATTTTTACCCCAAACAATTAAGTTTAAAAGAGCTATCTGTAGAAAGTTTGTGTATAAAGTTTTAGAGATGAACATATCTTGTGCTACCATAGCTGTTTTAAAATAATTTTCCATTGTATCCAAACATAAGCCAAAGAATACAATAAGAAGAATTTGATATGTAAATTAAGTACATAGAACTAAAAGGTACAGGTATGAAATAGCAATGATAAGAAACAAAAGCTTACCTGGTTGTAATCAGCATGTGGTATGAAAGAGAAAACAGGAGAGGAATAAGAATGGAAATTATGGGAATGTCAATGTGTACCACATATAGAGTAAATATTGGGCAAATTAGTAATAGATCAGATAAAATGAAGCCAAAATACTTTTGGTTAAAGGATCAAGGGTGACATGAAATGTATGAAATTGATCAAAGCAGGAAATGAATGGCTTAGAATCAAACTCCTCTTTGAGCTGCAGGAATTAGCCTACCACTTTGTTTTTTCAGCTAATAATTGGTGTGTATCTAAGGAAGGTAAAGCAATCATAGATGAGAGGGAACATTTTTTTATCCAGTGATAAAAAAAAGTAAAAAGAAATTATATAAGTGTCAAAGAAAAGATAAAAAGGGTTACAGTGATCAGGGCAACTGCAACTGAAATGCAGAGATTCTTGTCTATGATTATAGTGATTATTATCAAAAGGATTTCAATGTATTTCTTTAATATTTTAAATAAGATTTTCAAGTAGGGGAAAAAATGGAGAACATCACTGGAAATGGCTAAATATGGTTTGGAAGAAACTTTGAAAAGTTTGAAATTTTCACACTGTGAAAGTGCTGTCCTCAACTAAGATGTGAGAAGCAGACATTTATGGGGTATATGTTGAAAATTCTCTGTTAAAAAAATACTTAGACTTCCAGAGGTGTCCCTGCTTTGAGCAAGAAATGTGGAGATTGTAATGACTGATGCATGCACTCAGACCGGCAGGGGATCTGAATCATTTATTCGAAGAAATGAGCTGGTTTTATACACTTTTTCAAGGCACAGTATTTCCTTACATAGTAATTCTCACTACCTGACCTATCACACATTGCCACATCAGCAACACTCTTTCTTATTGTCCCCGTATGAGGTGATCACACGCTGTTCAGGTGCCTGTCAGCTTCTGGCGGGCTCCTCTCTGCAGGGCTCTGCATCGTGGCACCTCCTCCCCCCAGGGTCAGGCAGAGACAAGCCTCTCTGTGCCGCCATGTGCTTCTGCAGGTGCATCACACAGCCTGTAACTCAGTTCTATGTGATCTCTTCCTGTGGGATGGTTGGGCCAGATGGCCTCCTGAGGCCTATTTTCAAGGTAAATTGTTCTGCAGTTATGCAGAGGTTTCATTTATGAAAATGTAAATAGACTCTTCTGAAGATCCCTGAAAAAGACACTGAACAGATTAATGATAATTTTGTATTTAATCTGCTCTGTTTTGCTTAAACAGGAAAAGTGAGCAAGAGTGCATGGCTTTCAAAGAGGGTCAAAACTGAGAACACTGTTTTTGAGGAGGAAAGCAACAGAGACATTAAAAGCACAAATCGAAGAGTCTCTGTGCTAGGCAGAACTGCACTTAGCTTTTGTGCAAGATTTCTAATTTGTTTTGACTCTTTCTAAAGACCACGCTATACTAGTCAGTTGAAATTTTGAATTTTATGTTAAGATGTCCAACTGAATTTTCATTAGAAATGCTGCTTAATGGGAGATGTAAAAGAAACCCCTATAACATTGCAGGTGAGTTCTTCAATGAAATTGATTCTCATTAAAAATCACTCAGTCTCTTAATAATGGGAAGTAACAAGCAGCTCATAACCTGGCAGACTTGGGACCTATGTCAAACATTAATCAGTAGTATGATAGTTAGCATAACTTGGCACTATAGTAATTATTTGAAACATGCACAATAAGGGGCAGTTTGACAAGAACGAGCACCAAAATGAGGTAAAAGCTATTTACAGGATGAAGGACCAAAGGCAATACTTGTTCTGTGCCTAGAGTGCAAATTCTGTGGTTTCCCATATTTAATGTTAAATGAAAATAGCATTTGAGTATGTATTTCTGGTTGCAGTTACTCTGGGCAGAGATTGTAGTTTAGAAAACAAGAAGTTTGAGACCTAGATTCTGATTCTTGTGGCTCTTTATGATTATTGACTTAGTTTATTTTTACTAGAGTAATACTAGAGATTTAAGTTTGTTTAGTACCAATAAGCAAAGTAGCATTTCAAGAAGGCTTTTTTCCTATTTCTTCTATGAACCTGTAATCTGATTCTATATTTTACAGTGTAGGATTTGGTGAGTGAGGCATGGAGGTTAAATGTTAAAATTAATTAATTTTTTGTCCCTGAAAAGCTTCAACATTTGAAATGTTGACCTTAATTTTGCTACATATTCCTTTCTAAACTCTGTAGTGTTCTGTGTGGAGAAAACACATTATTGTAATAGGTAACTTTTATAATTAATTACCCTTGGAAGGTCTGAAATTAGTGGTAGATTTTTTTTAACTTGTTACTTTGTGTGTGTATAAGATAAGCATTTGTAAATTCCTTGCAGCCATGATTCATTGTGGTTGTACTTAAAAATAGCCGGTTTTTGCCGCAATTGGAAAATGTTCCTTCAGAGTACTGCTAGATGCAGTTCTTGATTTTAGTCTAGCACTTTCATATTTCCTCATATCAGTGTTCTAACCTGTTTACTGTTATGCCTTGAATTCTCTCTGCTGCTTTCTTTAGATGCTAATTTTAATACGATGCTAATGCTTTAGAGAAAAATTGTGGAAATGCAGTGGAAGTTTTGGATTCTCTGTAGTTTTGCCTCTCTTTTTCACAAGTAACGAACAGTAATGTTCTTTATCTTAATACACTGGCTGCTAAAATTGCATCTTGACTGTACTTCTATGTGACAAGCTGTCCACTTAGTTACACCTGCGCCCAAGCTGGTGTGTATTATGGGGTGAGCACACACCTGTGCTCCACTGCTGGCTCAAGGCTGCTCAGCAAACGTGTCTGCATGCAGCAGGCTGGTTGCTGAAGCCATCATTGGGACGTACAGTCCCAGCACATCCCAGGGCACCTGGCACTGCCCGTGTGTGTTTACAGTGCCTCCACAAGCAAGTTAGGTGTCAGGGGTGTGCTGATGGGATTTGCCTTAGAGGTGCAGCCAAAACACATCACTTCTTTCAGTCCACTGCAAACACCACCAGCATGAGGGTGGTGAGTGAGGGCGGAAGAGCTGGGCAGCTTGCTGGAGAACGTGGAGTAGTGCATGGCTGCATTTGTGTGGCATTGCTGGGTGGTGTACGTAGCATCACTTTTTAAACTTACTGAAGGTGTTTGTAAAATGAAAAATGTACAAGCTGATTATTGGACTGAATTTACATTTAGTTTTCATAAAGTATAAGAAACAGAAAGGTGGTGGTAAAATGTGACATTGCTATATTTAATAAATAAAAGAAGTTGTTATAATGTGTACTATAAAATAAAAAAATACTGCTTTTTATCTACAGGCTAAGCTTGGAAGCAGGATTTTGCTTGGATTTTTTTTTCTTTAACCGTGATAATCTGCTAGTGCTCTGAAATTTCACCTGAAACTGCATCCTAACATGCTAGTGGTAAAGGAATGTTTTGCTTGTTACAGTACATAGTGTCAATAGTAATCCTGTTGCCTTCCTCATTTATTTAATCTAATAAAAGTTATGTTTTTATTTAAAGTAAAAAAACCCCACACACTGAAACATGTACCCTACTCCCCTTTGGGTCTTGTTTATTTTATTGATTAAATTCTGAAATTTTGAAAAGTTTTGGAGATGCAAAATTAATCCTTTCTTTCTTTATCATATGAAACAACCTTTGCAGTGAAGTAGAAGTTGAGGTATTAATTTTTTTTCCTCTCTTAATGCCCTTGTGAATTAGGAATGGAATCCCTTTTTTCTGAGAATGTATTTTCATATAATGTTGTAGATTCTGACATGAAATTTTCTATATTATTCCTATTTGTAAATTGTTAAAAGTTTAAAAAAAGCCCCTAAGCCCAAACCAGAACAACCAACCTGAATTTGGTAATGTGGAACAGACTAATGCACACAGAGGTAAAATATTAGCAAAAGGTCGTGCTGCACTTTGGTGGTAAGTTCAGGAATAGAACCCAAGCACTGTCTCCTGGGAAGCAGGATGTCTTAATTCTGGTTCTTGTGAACAGAAGGGAACAAGGATATTTGTGATGTGTTTTGAGGGACTTTGAACTATCCTTACACTGCCAGATTCTCAGAAGTAATATGTATATCTGAGGCATGGCCACTCAAAATAAGAAATCGACACAGGCTTTTATTGTCTGTAATCCTGTGCTGTAACCATTCTGTAGGTCTGTATTATTGCAGCTTACTCCTTTGTTTTACTTTTGGCAACGCAAAAATGACATGCAGAGCAACATGGTGGGCGAGTAAAGGAGTGGATTTTGACAATCATGATGTTTATGGCATAGTTAAAACAGTGTAAATGAAACTTCAGGTTTTCATCTCAGTGGCGCTATATGCTGTAAGTAAGGTTTTATAAAAGAGGATGATCTGAAGAAGGCTTAAAATCACTGGGGTGTGTTGCCTTGCTTTCTCTAAGATTTGCATTTACAGTGGCCATTTGTGCCTACCTCAGAGCAGGAGCTTTTTTACATTTTCTTGTGACATGTGAGTTGTGGTAACTTCTGACAGAAGTGGAAACTAGGTATAATTTTTAGACTAGATTTAGCCTAATAGTCTTGTCTTTCAGGTCATTGGATCGTAGACATATTCATTATTAATTGAATAATTTATTATAGACACTTACTAGGATATGTTATGTATTATTCTAGTAATGTTTTTGACATCATAATTTGACAGATGGCTTGCTTGTTGAAAGTATAATGCTTCTGTATGTTATTTACTTTTTCTTGATTAAATTTTTTTTATGAGCAAAGGATTAATTCCTTGTGCTTTATCAGTCCAACTGATGTAGTTTATTAAATCATGTCCACAATACCCATGACCTTGGAAAAGCCATAAAAATTTCAAATGACTTCTCCCATTTGGCTGTGTCACTTTAAAGGACAGTCCTAATAGGGTAAATGGCAGCGAGCATAAGGAAACATGCTACATGGAAAACAAATACCTTTTTCTTTCTTGCTTCTATATTTAGGTTGGAATACTTAATTTGTATTTTCAGAGGCCAGGTTTTTATAATCCAAATAACCTAAGTAACCTGAATTCTGCATTTGGAACATCGGTTTTATTAATTGACATTTATATTCATTTCTGGACCACATTTTGGCCTTTTTGCAGGAATCAGAGAACCAAGGGTTCCTCAGTGCAACAGTTACTATGAGCATGGTAGACAATCTAAATATATTTGTGGAGGTGGCGTAATAGCTGTCTGTTGAGGACTTTGTCCTGGAAGATACTTTTAAATTGGTGTTTAGAAGGAATAAGCCCTTGTTTCTCAAATGTCAGTATTTGTAAACAGGACATTGTGATTTAGTGGAACTGTGAATGATGTGGCAGGCAGTAATTTAAAGTCTGGTTTAGCAGGTATTTTTACCTTAAAGACTTTTCTTTTTTTTTTTTTTTTTTAAATACAGTTTGATAATCAAAGAATCATAAAACATGGATGGAAGTTGGAGCAGAATTTTTGTCACTATGGAGATACCTGAATATAATGTTACTGCTGTCCAAAATCATCAGAGTAGTCCATTGACCAGAATAATTGCATGCAGAACTGACTCGAAAGAAAACAGTTGTCTCTTGTTTATCCTTTTGCTGTGGCCTCTTTTTTTCAGTAGCAATTAGAGAATGTGTTAAAATCAAGTGAAGTACATCCCTGTAGGGCAGGTGTGGAGACTTTCTTTCCTTAATCAAATGCTACAGTTTAGCAACAAAAGTTGCGTAAAAGATTTTATCATTACACTGTTTCAGACTTATGTTTTAGTTTTTTCTAGTGTATGAGCCCAAGACTCTACACCTTGGATTTTGGTTTTTTTTTAGTAGTAGTGGTAATGTAAAAGGTTAAGGAACATTTTCATCTAAAATTGTGTTTCTGATGAACTCCCATGTTCCCATAGCAATTTTAGTAACCACGGATGGTTTAACTGGAACAGTGACTTCAGGATATTGCCTGATATCTCTCTACCTCCCATGATAAACCTTCTGTTTGTTTTGTGAATTCAGTAGTCCGAGGTGAGTGGATAAAACTTGCCATCTCCTACTTAATGACACTTCACAGCCAGTAAGGCTGCCAAACTGCTGTACCACTTTCCTTTTTACTTCATTAAGCAGCATAGAGGAACACATCACACCCGTTACTTTCTGCGGTAATGCCTCATGTTGACTGAAACATTTAAGTCTTAAAAATAGAGCAGTACCGTAAAGTAAAAGGCTTAGATAGGAGATGGACATCCACAACTCCAAATAGGTCTAAAGAGAGAAAAAGTGCAGAGACCCACGTTCAGAAAATTTAGCTTTTTCAAATGAGTGAAGCATGAGTTGGAAATGGTGAGAAAAGGTTAAACTATGCTTATCATAGTATATTATAGTAGAGATAAAATTTTAACTTTTTTTTTCAGCAAAACCACACTGAAGAAACAAAATGGAGCTAAGTGTTTCTGCTTTCTTGAACTGTAGAGACACTTAAAATAATCTGTGTGCTATTTTGCAGAGAACAGGAGTGTATCAAAAGTTCTCCAATAATTTTCTGACCAGCCTGCATCTGTGATGCTTTAAGGGTAGGGTAACAGTAGTCTGATAATCCTCTTCACATACCAAAGTGGCTTGCAGTATAAATTGTTTGCTTGTGGTTATGGAGTTTGTGATTTCATATGTGTTTTTTGGTTTTCAAGAGTTGTAAATAAAAAAAAGAAAACATATTTCCTTCTTTCTCCCTGTCTTCAACAACAAAAAATTGCCCCCCCCCCTTCATCAACAGTGGTTTTGGCACATGGTGTTTTGTTTGTTAAAAGGCAAATAGACTCAGTGCTGGTGTTAGCCTAGCTTCAGGGTTTTTTTTCTTCAAGCAGGACATCACACAAAATGTTGAAGAAGAGAAGGTGAAGAGTGGACTGTGGAAAATGTGTTCTGTGTGCAAACCATTGTATCCATGGAAGACACTTCTGTGGCCTTGGGAGAAGCCTGCAAGTCAGTTAGGATAAAATTTGATCTCCACTAAATTGTTAGTACATATATGTGTTTGAAAAGTGTGTTTTTTCTGTTGTGGGTGGGCATAGATCACAGTGAATGGCTGGACTGTGCTGGTGCTGTTAACTGAGCTTGTGTCTTGCTGAGAACTTACTTTGCTTGTGAGTTCAGATTTCACTGGCAATTGGGCAATTGTTGTGATGATGCATTTGTAGAAAAAAAATTACCACTTCAATAGGCTTACAGTGTGACAAATTGTGGACAACATTTGGGAAGGGCTGGGAGATACCCTGCTATTGTTTGGAGTTTTTGCATTGCATTGAGGATAGAGAGCTTGTTACAGCAGAGGATAAATATGTAATATGTAATGACTCCCCTTCCCCCCCCCCATGTCTCTTGACCTGTAAGGAGAATAAGTTCTGAAGCTTTGTCCTTATACTTTTTCATTGGCAGAAGACCTGTGTTACTACTTAATTTACATATTGATGAAACCTCACGTCAGCTGCTTTCAGAGTTAAATGAGTAGCATGCAGATTATTTGATAATACTACCTGAAAATACTCCAGAACACACTGCTGTGGGAAAGAACACATTGAATTAATCTTTCACTTGAAAATTAGAGCTCTACAATTCTGATTGTTTTTGTCCTTTGGACAAAGCAAGATGAAGATAAAATAGGACAACTGACTCTTACAGAAAGCAATTTTGAATTGTTGTCCAAATTTCCACTATTTCTTTATTCGTGTTTGTTATTTTAACCTGCTTATCACTTTAAATTTAGGTAATGATTTCTAAAGTGGTGTCTAGGCTGTCAGATTCAGTTATGGCCTTTTGATAAAATAATTTTAGCTCTGAAAATTTGACATTTCCTTGTCTGAGATTCCATTACTTGTTCTGGCTTCATAAATCTTACCCTGAACCTCTGTCCATTTCAGCTTATTTTTCCAACACAAAACTGAAATAATGAAAATAGTGAATTATTTGAATTGAAAGTGTTGAAATTGGGCTTTGTGCAGCAAGGTGAACATGAGTAATATAATGAGTTACGTAAGTAATTAATTTTGCTAATTCTACATTGAATTAATTGTAGAGGAAGCCACTGGGAATTCTCTTTTGCTATATTTTAGGATTTTCCCCACGTGATTTTCTGTAAGGAATTCACAGAGATCACTTCATTGAGTAATGGGTTGATGTAATTAGTTGAGTAGACATAAATTCACTTTTGTGTTTAAACTAATGAAACTGCAAAGAAACTGATTGTACCTGGCCCTGAATTTCTGAATTTCAGAAATGAAACTTCAAAGAGGCCCTGCTGCAGCAAGGAAAACTAGGAGATTTTTTGTTGTGATTTTGAGGAACATGTGTAAGTGCAAAAACTCGTTACTGTTACTGTAATAATGGCATTACAGATGCTAACTCCTCATTAGGATGGTATTCCATAAAGCATAGGTATTTCTATAAAGTGTGCGCTGACTGACCCAGTGATAACTTGGAGTACTCATGCAGCATCCAAGAGCTGCAGTGGATAGAGTGGAAGAAGACAAAACCAATGGAGAGCAAAAGGGAGCAAGTTCTTCGAACAGATGACCCACAAAGTTTCTCCTCTTAAAATACTGGGTGTCATTTGCCTACCGTGTGACTTAATCCACTGCAAAATACCCAGTCATGCTTCTTAAGAAAACTAAAAGATGCCAAACCAGAACCAGACCTACCACTGAGCTTCTTGATTATTTTTATTTTCTTGCTTCAGGCGCTTAAAAAAAATGAGCTACTCCTACTTCTGCACCAGGAAAGGAACCTATATAAACAAGTGCAAGGGCCAATGATAAGGGTTGGCAGTCTGTTAAGTGACATGAGAGATCAGACTGAAAATGTTAAGCTATTTAAATAGAACTTTTGTTATTCCATTATCTTGTTTCTTGATTAGACTCTAAATCAGGAATTGTTTTAATTACTACTAGAGGTTTTAGAGAAAAAGAATGATACTTTATTAGTGTTCCTGTGGTAGCTGGCAAATCTGGTAGCACCAAGGACAAATTGTAGAACTCCATTTGTTATTGAAGACAAACTTAGTAGATCATAGGATATAAACACACTACCAGTTAATTTCCTTTGTCGTAAACTTCAAGTGTATCCATTGTGCATGTTAGAAGTGTCTTGGCTTTGACTAACTCAGCCTGTAGGGTGGACAGAACTGTAAGGTAAGAGGAACAAGTATACACATGGTTCCTCACAGTTGCCAAGTTTTTTTCTAAGTGCCAAAACTTTTTTTTGTGTAAACTCACAGAATGGTTGTAAAGCAAAGCCTAAAGATGAAGGCAGCAAGTTTGTCTTCATGCTCAGACTTAGTCTTTCTTATGAATTTGTTATGCTAGGCTTGAAGTACTTCGTGTTTTTACAAGATGAAAGTGGTTTTTTGCCCTGCATTTGCTGGAATATTACATTATGGAAGTACTTTTTTTAAAAAAACCCCAAACCTCTGAAGGGTAATTGGACATTGAGGACTAAAGTAAATTTTATGTCACTGGTCTTTTACTTCCTTTCACTACATTTGGGTTTAGAGGCATTTCTGAAAAACACCATCTCTGAGAATCCTGAAATGTTTTGCTCTAATTTGATATTTGTTCAGTGCTTGCACTGTACAGCTCAATGTGAGAAGGCATGATTTTGGGAGACCATGCAACACTTTTAATAAGTGCTTATAGTGCTGCAAGCTTTGGTGTTTTTAACAGGAATTTTTCAATTTGCCTTTTTTCTTGCAGTTTTCATGTGAGAATCTTAGATTTCATTTCTTCTGAAAAGGGGTGAGCTCTTTTTGATCCGAAGCCTAAGTGCCTTTTCTTGTCCAAAAGGAGAGCATTTACCACAGTTGCCAGATAGAAAGGTGACAACCTGCATACTTGTTTGCAGTGTTTTTTTTAATGTTGACATCCACATAGCTATAACTTGATTACTCATAAGGAGTAATTAGTTGCTGGAAAATATAGAATATTTTCTTTTATGAAGAGAATGGTGGGTAAAAAATGGTAAAATTCAGATGAAGATTTATTCTAGCTTTTTAAAAAGTTGAAACTTTCAGATCAGAGATTCTGTTTGCATGTTATTTCTGATTTGGTTCAAGAAGGAAATTTGTTTATAACATCCATTAATAAATGTTTGATCAACTGAGCATTGTAATGTCTGAAAGTTGGATAAAATGTTGAAACATAGCTGTATAGCTATGCAATCATTCTTTTTATTTACAATTTTAAGTAATGATTAAAAATTTTAAAGTTGCAAATAATCTACATGTAAAAATCTCTTCTTGTGGAACAATGTAGTCTTTTTAAAAGAAAGAAATTTACAGTAATCTGTCAAGACAGTATTGAGGAAATAAACCCCAGCCACCTTCCTTGAAAAATAAATAATAAATCACTCAGTATTACCATTTTTTAAAAAGCGAAAACAACTCTTAAACAATGCTAATGTTCAGATCAAAGTGGGAATTCACGGCACATGTGGCCTTCATAAACCCAGCAAGCATCCATTGTCTGGTTTCTTCTACTTTCTTATAATTGCATTTATTTTGGTTTAGTGTTGTGAAGTGTAAAACTGGTTTAGGTATGAGGGACTTCTTACATACTGTAAGTTTGAACTGCACATTGAAAGTACTGAGCAATACATGAAGAAAAATGCATGTACAACCCATTTACTTTAGTGCTCCTAGTTATTGGCAGAAATAAAGGGGCAATTTTATTCTGGAGAACTGGTATTCACGCTTGCACCTCTGTGCAGCAAAGAACTGTCTGCTGTTTCATTAACGCCTGTTTCAGACAAACATTTTTTGTCCTTGTTTTAGCCATTACTGTCACTACCCTGCAGGTGGTAAAGCAGTAGAAAGTGAACTTTTATCGTCTAGAACCACTAAATATAGGAAAGAGAGAGAATGATGCATTTAAAATGCTCCTGTTTAAGATATGTAAAGCAGAATGAAAATTTGGTTTCTTATCAAAGTGTAAGGCTTCAGCACCTGAAGCAAAGGTGCTTTGCCAGAAGCAAAGCAGCAGTGTATGAAGCAATGCCACCTTCAGGCAGGTTTAGCAACACACACCTAAGCTTCTTATCTTGGTGTCTGCCTTTCACAAATGCATAAAGTGGCCTACTTAATTCTTCCAATTATTGTAACAAATTTCTAAATGCCTGTAAGCAGTGGCTGCTGTGTGGAAAAAATATTCCCCCGCAACAAACCGAGCTGAAATGCAGTTATAGGTTCATCAGCTTTTTCCTGTTTGTAGCATCTTTTACAGTATTTCAGCTTAATTAGTTTCAGAGCTCTGTTTGAAAGAACACAGCTGTATTTCATGTCCATTGAAGCGTTCACATTTCTTTGAAGTTTTCACAGTGTCTATAAAGAGTGGGAAACGAAATACTTCATGAAATTTTGCAATGAGTATAAAAGGTTAAAAATACTTCAGAAGCTTCATAATCATAGGAAAAGGGATGTTTCTTCTGTTTTCTTTTCAGTTTCCTGTGTAAGTTTTAGAATTATAACTTTGACTTTCACAATGCTGTTATTAACAGTGTTACTAAGATTGTATAATAAATGATAAAATAGATTCCTGAAATACAGCAAGGACATCCAATGTTAAATACAATACTGATCTTAATTATATAGTGTTCTTATCATGCATCTTGTTCCAGGTTAGCTTCTTATTAATTATGTATTTGTTGGAATTTAATACCATGGCACATTTTATTAGGAAATGTGCTTTTGATTTTAGAGGTTTTTTTTGTTTAGTTAGTTTTTCTTCCTTTCTAAGGAACAGTTTGTTGTTCCTAGTCAGATTTCATGGCTTCCAAGTTAAATTTCATATGAAATGTAGGGAGGAAAGATCATTATGATGCTTATGTTTTCAAAAGGAAGAATCCTAGGAGGGAAGCCTTTCTTAGTAGCATCCAGAAAGCAGGGGATATTGAATGCACTTGTTTTGTATTGTGCAGTATATCTTTATTTGTTTTGGTATTTGTTATCACACAGTGTTAATCTCCATCAAGGGCTATGATTTAAGGTTACTGCTCTGGATATTCTTTGCAACATATTGTTCATCTCCATTCTCTGCTATCTCAAAAGTATCACACCAGTCTTTATATCAGAGGGATAATCCTGGTCAGTCACTGTAGGATGCATCATGCTGTCTACTCGACTGCCTTGTCCCAGTGAGGGAGTTGTACTGGTGCTTCCTGTGCTTACAGGTGATATCCTGGGGACCTACTCTGCCTAGTGGTTTTCTGTGCTTTAAGCCTGTGCTGTTTGCAGCAGCTTTACTGCTTCTGAAATGAGTTTTTGTCCTTTTATATTCCACCTTGAGGAGAAAGAGTATTGCAAAGCATGAGTGGAATTAATATATGTTTTACTTCAGGCTAAATATTGAACCATGATCTTAGTAATTGTGAGTTAACTCTACTACAGGTAGTCATGTTGGTCTTGTAGAAGAAGGACATTATGAATTTTTACTGGTCATGGGCTTTTGCTAAGTTATTGAACAATTGCTTTGGGTAGAATAGCAGTAGACCAGGGCACTTTGCTGTGTGTTTCTATTGCTCGTAACAAATTGTCATTTTATCAGTGCCGTAACTTAATCTGAAAGTAATATATTTTACTGAAGCTGAGTATTGAAGTGGTGTACATAAGGTAGTACATACTCAGGTACCTTGAGGAAAGCACTGAAACTTGAACATTGCAGTGGAGATGTAGACAGTTTCTCCAAACATTTTACTGGAGTGTTTCAAATCTGAGTTTAGGACATTACAAATTGCATTTAGAAAAGAGAAGAAAAATAGGCAATCTGTCATAAGGCTGTCATTTTGGGGTGCAGACATATTTTTGGGCAGCTGGTCTGAGACTGTCCTATATGTAGCCACCAGTAGCTAGTGGATATTAATAACTTGGACAGTTTTAATAGAAGCTACGATCAGATAAAGTTGTCTTGCGGTTGTATTACACAGTTCTTGCATCACTGAGAAATTGAGCACATGGAAGAAACCATGTGAGGGTGAGTATCAGAGCTCCTGATACCCTACAGATCCATACTGTGATTGAAATAATTTTAAGTGCCTAGTTGGATTTCCATAGAGCAGGGCACACATATAGCGTGTGTTTTTAACCTTGTGGTTCTTCATCTTGTGTAAATACTAATTTTTTTTTAAGTTGTATTCTCTTGTGTTGGTATTTTTATGTTTTCTATCCACAAATGCTTGATATGCTTTGGGAATTTAGGGAAAGAGCTACACAAAGAATTATTAGATTTTCAATGTCACATTTGATTTAGGAGGTTGCTATATTATTTTAGCCATTTTCCTCAATCATCATCTCTTTTCAAAGACTGTACCATTAAAAGAAAACTCCTTTTCTTAATCTGTTTCAAAACTGATGGACAAACCATACAATAGGAAAATCACATGTTGTCTTTTTGTAGCTTTTACGCTAACAGGAATGTCTTCCCCAGGTTAGCAGCAGAAGGAAACATGACAAACAGAAAATTAGTGGTGGTGTTACTTTTGAAAGGTAACTTTAAAGTGACAATTTCTAAGAAAAACATTTTCATTTAAATTATTATTTTATCTTCTTCATTTGTTGTCATGGAATCCTTCATAATGTTAATGAATCAAGTAACTTCAGTAATCAAATATTTCTTGTCCAATGACTGATTTTTAGAGAACCAGTGGAAATGCTGATGTCTACTGAGATTATTGTATACTTCCAAAGAAGACTAAATATGTTTAAGCAGAGACTGCTATTTAACCTGAAAGGACAAATCACACAGTGAAAAGTCATTGCCAGAGATACCTAATATTCTGGTTACAGGTGAAGGGCTGCATGCTGGCAGAGTTGAAAAGGAATCCAGTATGTATGCTGCTCAGTCTAATTAAAATGTTACTGATGGCCATTATTGATGCCTCCAAATCAATATGATCCATGCAGAGAGACTTCTAAGTGTATACCGGATCCTGAAAGAGCAGCAGCTTGCTATTTTTCCTCAGGAATGTAGCTCCTGAAGCAGAAAGGAGCACCTTCCCTTCCAAGTTACCTTCCTAGTTGTGGTGACTTGGTATTTACATTTGATTTTCCCTCCCTGATCACCACTACCTTCCTTAATATGGTTTTCTTTTTACTGTGTGCATGCATCAGGCTGAAGCACATATTAGATGGAGACAGTTACACTTTATTAAAAATGAGTGATCCTGGTTAGGATTTTTTCATTAGAAGGAAGAGTATGGTGATGCAGAGACTGAATTTAGCTGAAAGGAAGTAAATGAAGTGTCTCGGTTTGGACAGGTGTTTATTAAGAAAGGTAGGAGGTTTTTTTGGAATGAGAAATGTAAACTCTTTTTTCTTTGAATTATTATAATTTTGAAATTAAGGGGCTTTCAGGCATAGATATGAGAATAGGAATAGTAGTTTTTTACTAGTATATTTAATGAGGTAAAAACAACAACAATTTTGGTATTAACAATAAATAAAACTACAAAAAAACCCCCACACCTCAGTAACGGCCGTCTCGGCCGAGGGCACTTTTCTTTTTTGCGCTGTGCCGGTCACAGCTGTCAGGGGCGCTCTGGCGGCAAGCTGGGACGGCAGAGACGAGCACAAGTCCTGGGATGGTGGAGGAGATGTATCAAGGTCTGGAGCAGCGGTGGGAAAATCCCCGGGAGGTCTCAGCAGGCAGGAGGTGCGGGGTTACAGAGTAGTGAAGGCTGGGCGCAGCCCCGAGAGAAGCGGCGGGGCCCGGGCTCCCAGGGAGGCAGGCAGAGGAGGGGGGCGGGGCACCCAGGCAGATGGTAAGAAAGTCTTTTTCTTAGCGAGGCGAGTGCTAATAAGGTCTCAGTCTGAAGGGCGGCTCTTACGAGCAGGGGCTCACCCGCGGCAAAAGAAGCAGGACCAGACTGGTTCTCGACGACAGCCGAAAAACTATTTTCTAAACAGCCTCGGCTGCCTCTGCCTCCTCTTCCTCAGTCGAGAGCGAGAGAGGGTCCACCCTGCTGTCTCCAGTCTCGAGGTATTTTCCCCCCACCTGGGTGCTCCCAGGTAAGGAGAGAGGGGCCATTGGCCTTCTCTCCTGAGCTGACAACCCCCTTTGTCTGTGAAGTGTCCAGTCATTATGGCCCATCAGCCACACCTATGGGGAAAATTCCTCAAGAAAGAGAAAAAAACCCAACAAAACAAAAGAAGAACTCAAACCCCTACATGAAGCTAGCAAGGGAATAATGTACAGATACCATAATTGCCCAAGCTAAATTTTTCTTCAAGTGCCTACAGAAACTGGCAGTGAGCTTTCAATAACAGCAGTAATTAAGATCAGTGTGTTAGCACAGTATCTGCAAGCCACAAGCTCTAGTGAACTGGAAGGAAAAGTAACTTTTCATATGAGTAATATAAGAGTGGTGGGAGCTGGGCAAACAAGCTGCACAATTTAAGTGATGTTTAGGTTTAATACAGGATTAGACATTAAATTATCTATCCTATTTTCATACTGAATGAAAATAACTCTCCATCCCTAGGTAAAGAGCTCATCACATTTCCTGCCAGCCCTGGACAGCACATAAAAGAGGATTGTGTTTGTATCAGTAGTTCATATAGTTCACATTTGTAACTAAGCATACACTTCTGTGTTTAGTTATGTTCAATTATACAAAATTATGTTCAAAATTATACAAAATTATACAAAGTTTTGTTCCAAATACAAAAGTGCATGTTAGTTCGACGGTGCAACCTACACAGGTTTGAGTAGTGTAGTCTTCCACCTGTGTCTGCACAGTTCTATGATATATTGCTGTTCTACAGCTGACTGGGTGGAGAATTTTTAAGGTTCTGAAGACCAGGGATTTGAGATGTGCCTACGCATCTATCTTGCTGGATGCACATTCATAAATGTGAAAAACACGCTTTTT
>VWPU01010116.1:0-94662 GCA_013398955.1 Callaeas wilsoni | reverse complement strand
GAGGGCCTGCAACGCCACATCCTTCGCAGGCAGCTCTGGCTCTTACCTCAGCATCACCCCTGGCTCCTTCACTCTCAGTTAAGCTGTCACCTCGGCTGAGGGCACCGAGCCTTGGGAGCATTTTTGGTTCACGCATTCCCCAGACATCTTCCAGCCAATATGTGGGCTCTTGCAGGAAGATCATTCCTGTGCTTTCCCCCAGGAACCTGGCTTTCTTACGTTAGATGCCCTAAAGGCAAATTATGGACACACAGGGACTGCTGCAGCAGTCAGGAAAGTACAGCCCTGGAGCTGTGAGACAAAAGGTGCTGAGAATGAAATCATCCTCACCAGCTCCTCCGTGGCTCTAGCACTGACTTTGGAGGGGTGCTAAACTACATAATTCCATGAAGGAGAATCCAGCCTTAATCCAGTAAAGCCTCTTGCAGTGTGGTCCCTGCACACAGCTCCTGACACCTACACAGATCTGTGGTGAGTTCCCAGTTTCCAGCCCCTCAGTTCTCGGGTGCTGCAGTGTTTAATCCCTCTGTTCCCAAAGGATACACTGAGGACCCCCCAAATTTATCCTGCTTCCATCCCAGTGGACCACCCAGCTGAAGGAAGTTTGTAGAGGAGCTGAGTTAATCATAAAGTAATAAAAGTAGCCAAACTGTGCTCAAGTTAAACCAAGGGCAATGCGCCACCAAAATCCTCCCAGTTAAATTAAAATACAGGGTTGGGTTATATTTTGTTTGCTGAAGCCAAGAAGAGGCAATTCTTCCTGAGAAACGCAATAGAGAGGGCAGAAATGGGGAAGGAGGACAGCTGCTGGAACAGCAGCTTGAAATCCAAGCACATCGTCTGGGAGGAGTTCACCTGAACAACCACCCGATTTAAGGAAGCAGGGAAATGCCTGTCATCAGGGATGAGAACCAGGCACAGCGTCACACGCTGAAGCTCTCTGAAAAGGAACATTTCAATGGAGCTCTTCACTGGAAAGGAGCACTCCTGCAAATTGCATCCATGTAAGTAAGCACAGCCCAGCAAACGAGCAGCTGGGGCAACCTGTCTGTGATTTTTAAGTGCAAAATACTTGGAGCTAAAACCACGCATTGTGTAAAGCTTTACAGAGAATACAACTATTGCCAATGTTGTTATACACACTTCAGATGTATAAATGACAAAGTCCTACTGTTTAAAAAAACATGCCTGAATGGAGCTAGATCAAATATCAGGACTGGTGATTTGCTTTCCCTTGGCCTCTGGCTGAGAGCTAAAGAAGAAAAACAAATTAAGATCTTTGAAAGAGTACCAAAGTATTTGCCAGTGAAGACCAAAACACCCATTTTCACGTGCCCCTTTCTCTGACAATACCGGGGCAGAGCTGTGTGCTCTGAAGGGAGTGACTGCTATTTGCTTGAAAATATCCCGACTAGGAAATACCTGATCTAATCTCCTCCATCTGGGTGAGGGGCAGGAAAGACCTCTCTGTCTGGGTCTGAAGCCCTCTATTCCAGCCTTCCTCACAGAATCCACTTCCAGTCAGCCAGGCTATAAACAGCTCATTTGGCCCAGACATTTGAGGGGTCTGGTTATTCCGAGCTGCCACACCAGGACCCGAGATACAGATTCCCAAGCAGTTTACCCTGGTGCAAGCCTGGGCTGCCACAAAAACGAGTGCTTTCCGCTTTCCCCAGCACATTCCCAGCCCTTCCTTGCCCTCCTTGCCCTGTGGCTGGGGGCTGAAGGCAGAGATATTTCGGTTATTGGGGTGGTTTGCCTGGAGGCTCAGCAGGGTGACCAGCTAACCACTGCTCGTCAGTGGGGTCCAGCCCTGGGAGCCAGCTGTGCCAAAAGGTCCCATTCCCAGCTTTTGGGGATTGGGAACGTGGCTCAGGCTGCATCTGAGACCTTGGGAACATCCTCTGTCTGAAAGGGACTGGGTGAACAGGGGCTGGAATCAGTGAGCCCCACAGTGCAGCTGCAAATCAGTAACACCCTGGTTTAGGTACTCACTGACCTGTGTGCCAGTAATTATCACTGAATGTTGTCAACTCTGTCTTTATTGCCTTCCTTGATTCCAGCTGGAGCCAAACAGCTCAGATTAAAGGTGCGTGTCAATCTGACTGGGAATCACACCTGGGTTGGAAATAGCCATGTTTTCCAGACTACAGGGGGAATTCCTTTAAAGGAGCAGGGCTTCACCTGCTGAAGATGCTCTGCCTGGAAAAGCCATGGCCGAGGAGGGCTGGAAGAGCAGGCTGGAAGGCCACAAGTGCTCTGCAGAGAGTGAACAGGATGCAGTGGAAGCCAGAAGCAGAAAATGATTTCGGAAAAAGAGAATCCATGGGGGACGGGTCAACCCAGAGAGCCTTGGATGCATTCCTTGCACAGGAAAACTCCAATCTCCAATCTGCTGGTTTTGGGAAGAATGCCCTGAAGGAAAATTCACCCCATACTCTCTATCTTTTCCTGAGCAGTTGGTATTTGGGGAACAAGGTACTGGGCTGGATGGTGCTTCCATGGGACTGACCCAGAGTAGTCCTTTTCCATTTTGGGGTTGTATCCTCTGAGCCACAAAATGATTCTGTGAAAAAGTTTTACACAACTTAAAACTAAGTAACAGCTCTCTGGAGTTTAGCCATCCTACAGAACATAATGGAACACTATAACCAGTTACAAAATTCCTTGAGATAGTAAAAAAATAATATCAACTGGAAAGATTGTCTAATTTTAGACTGGTTTCTCTGTACATCCTGATCTAATTCCCACAAAACCCCTTGGTTTCATCTCCTGCATACTCCGCAAAATTTTTTATGTAGGATTTTTTTTTTTTTTTAAGGTTTGAGATCCCAAATTCCTGCAGGCTACCTAGAGAGGCCTGAAAATAGTAATAAATTTGAAAATTGGACAAAAGGGGATTTAAGATGCCAAGGACATGGCCTGGGGCTGGCGCTGAAGCCGGTGCAGCTTCCAAGCGAGTCGGGCAGGAATTTTGTTCCTTTCCCCCCATTCAGCTTCACAAGGAATATGGAACAAGGAGGTGGCAAGACAGGCTTGGAAGTGGCACAAAACCACATCTCAAGGTTTTCATCCCTGAATTCATAGAACCACAGAAGGGTTGGGTTGGGCTGGGTTGGCAGGGACCTTCCATCCCATCTCATTCCACCCCCTGCCATGGGCAGGGACACCTTCCACTGTCCCAGGTTGCTCCTGGGACATCCAACCTGGCCTTGGATATTTCCAGGGATCCAGGGGTAGCCACAGCTTCTCTGGCAAATTCCCTTCTTGAAATGTCAATTAGGGCTCATGACAGCAGGCGAGCATGGGGTACACTTGTCCCTGAACATCTGGTAGGAGAAGGAGGAGGAGGAGGAGGAGGGAGTCTCCTGCAGGCAGATATTTAGGTGCCACAGGACACAACAGGGCCGCTAAACAAAATCTGGATCCCACAAAACAGGCTGCAGGATCCTGGGGATCTCACAACCCACAGTCAGAACAAGCTGTATCCAACCGGTGCTTTCTGCCTTCCAGGAAAAAGGGGTGCAAATGTCAGCCAATTAAGCCCTTTCCACCTACACCACATCAGCTCCAAAAGTCAAACACAATCCCAGCAGAGCTCTCCGGGAAGTCTCGCTCGGCAGAGCTGAACCCTTAATGGCACAATGCTGGGAAAAGCAGAACTACTGCGTGGGTGCCCCAGAGCCACCCTGTGAGCACTGATCGCTTGTGCACATTGAATATCATTGTCTCTCCATAGGAGAAAGCTCCCTTCAATTAGTGGAGAGTGACTCCCACCGTTCAATTTAAGGTTTAAATTTGGACAGGGAGAGATTTTCTTCCCTGTTTTTGGTGTGCTGGTGTTTTTCCCTCTAATGTAAAGCATGTACTTGCAAAGAACCCGTGGATAAGGCACTGGAACAAAACATGTGCAGCCGTGACTCTGGCACCTTCTTTGTGGGATGCATTTTTCTGGGAGCACTGGTCAGCACAGCCCAGAAGGCACAGCTAGTGACAGCCTGCAGTGAATTTAACTTACAGAAACCGTGCTGGTGCTCATGCATGCAGCTGAGCATGCACGAACGATGGCTGGATTCAGGAACCGAACACCAGGGCACAAGGCCATCGCTGTGGTGTCACACTCGCCCTGCTGGCAGTGACCTCTTGGGAACTAAACTAGTCAAAAGTCACCTATCAGTGACCATCAGGTCCTTCCAGCACCAGGGCAGCTCATACTAAAGAAACAGGCAGATATCCCAGCCACAGCTTTCCAAAAAGTGGGAAAAAACCTCACCCACTGGCAAACACGACCCCAAATTCTTGTGAGGACTGGCAACAGGGATCTGGGCAGAAACCTCACTCCTGGCTAGGAGAATCCATTAGGTGACTCTGCACTGTAACACCACAGATCGGTCACACCTCACTGGCCCAGAGGCCAAGAGGGAAAACTGTGTCCAACACCACATTACACTTGGCCCTGGGTCACCTCTGTGTGGTGCCCTCACAGCCCTAAGATGCAACAACTATTTTGTGGGATTGGGACTGGGGGAGGCAATTTAAAAGGCTGGTCAAAACACAGATTTATAGCAGGAAGTGTTTTCCAGCACGAGGACACACATGGCAGGCTCTGGGGCAACGGGGTCATCGAGACTATGAAGATCAAAGTGCTGAAACACTGGGAGGGCAGAGGGAAACAAAACTGCCCAAAAGGTGCCCAAGTGGCACCTGGCAGAGGCCAGCACAGTGCCAAGGAGCACAGGAAGAGCAGGGCAGTGACACAGCCTCAGCTCCACACCTCAGCTCCCACCACGCTCCACACCAGTGGTGACGAGGAAGGAGGAGCAAAGTGTGGGACACCGCTGCACTGGGCACCTGGTACAGGCACAGACTGGTCACTTCCCTCCTCTCACCCCATCCAAAGCCACCTCATCAGGCTCACCAAGAACTCCTTTCACTGCATGTGCAAATTTGGACTTCATTTCTGCCTTTTTAAGCACATAATGACAGTCATTTCCCTAAGCTTGCTCAGGCTAGGCTGGGGCTGACATGACTTCATTTCTGACAACTATCTTATACTTACAGGATGCTGCTGGGATTAAAGACTTGGGAGGAGGAATTTTGACCTTTGCAAAGCTTTAATTTTGTTGAATTTATCCATGGTAATAATCACTGCTAAGACTCCTTACAGCCATCATCTCCAGTCTCAGGAGATATATCTAGTGAAACCAGTCCCATGAAATTATTTCCCTGGGTATGGCCGAGGCCTCACAAAATACTATGTAAATTCCAGACTTTCACTACATGCCTCAGAGGAATCTTCTGAATGCCAGGATAGGCACCAGGATGAAAAACAACTGCTTGGCTGTTCATCACCAACTCTATTCTCTTTTTCCTTAAATACACTCAAAAGCAGGCTGCAGGCAGCAGTTGCACCCAACAATCTTCAGGAAAGCTGTTAGGTCCAAGGCTGCCAAAACCCATCTTTTTTTTTTTTTTCTTTTTGGCTTGTTGTTGTCATTCTCTTGCTTTTTATCCTGCACTGGCACACCAAAGGCTTTTCACCTCTGAGAGCAAAGAGCTGATTTTGAAGAACAAAGCTGCTGTTGTGGGACGCTGCAGCATCTGTTTCAGCATGTCAGCTTTATATTTAGCAGCAGCCCATCTCCACAGATCAAGCACAGCAAGGAAGTCCCTGAGCAGCCCCCATCAGGCAGCGCCAGCAGATGGAGGGGGCACAGGTTCCTGGAGCCCTCCACAAGCCCTGCACAGCCTGCCTGGCATTTACTGCCCAGCCTCAGATTTTGGACACTGCTGTCCTGCCAGCAGCTCAGGGAGCAGCAGGACGTGCGCTGGCTGGCCTCTGGTCTTGACCAATGTGCAGCTCTCTCCTTTTTCTGGGTCAGGCACATGCTGCACAGCAAGCAGGACGAGCCAGGCAATGGCATCAGGGGAGCAGCCCTGCCCCATCCCTGCTCTGTGTCCCCAGGCCATGTTTCTGAGCCATTTCTAGAGAATGGTGCACGTAAAACACACCACCGCCAGCTCTTCCACCTGGCAGCTGGACCTCTGCTCTCAGCAGATCCAAATGAACTCAAACAGAGCACAATCTGCCCACAACGTGTGTGCCAGGCACGGCTGGGAGAAGAAGGCAGGGCTTGGAGCTCCTTCCTGCCCCTCTCTACGAGTCATCTGCCACTGAACTGCCAGCTGAACCACGGCCTGTGGAGGCAGGAACTCCATCAGGCAGGACAGGGCAAGGCAGGGCAACATGGAGCAAAGCCCCATGTGTGTCTGGAGCGCAGGAGGGGCACCTGACAGCAGAGCTCCTCTTGACTCTGCGCTGTCTCTGGCTCAGAGAAGAAGCATCTTCTCCATGCATCTCCGTGCCTCATCATTTCTCAGTTTACAGCAGGCCTGGCAGTGCCAGTGCTGTTTTGGAGAGATGTTGTGCACAGACATGAACATCAGCTAATTAGAAGAGTGAAATTTCAGCCCAAGTGAGTGTTTAGCATGGAGGGGAAACGCTGACAGGTTTTTTCTTTGCCTCCAGCCACAAGTGCAGGCAGGGGAGGGTGACAAGGCAGGGAGGGCAGAAGGGGGGACACAACTCTGCAGTGGAGTGATCAGTTTTGGCAGCTCCCCTCGGAAAAAAGGAACCATCAGCACTGCAAAACCTGCAGGGAAATCTTCTGCTGGCAAATGCAGATCTCCCTTTCCCAGAGGCAGTGAAGAGTAGAAAAGGTCCAAGGAGAGCTGCAGATAAAGAAGCAGGGAGGGCAGAATCCAGCCAGCTCTGGAGACCAGCTAGTTCAGCTCCCTCCTGGAAACAGCCCTCTGCTTGGAAAGGGGTGTTGAAGGAAAACACAGCCTGGGAGAGCCTGGAAAACCTTCGTCTACAGACCCCAGCCCAGCAAATGCCAAATCACAGAAGAAAACTGCCTTACCTGGGTGGTTTTCGCCCTCCTGCCTTGCATGCTGCTGCTATGGCTCATCTGGGGGTTGGTGGCCCCCTCGGAAAGGCAGTGTGACTTCCTGCAGGGCAGCGTGTTGTAGTTGCTGTAGGAGGAAGGCGCGTCCTCAGCGGTAACCGATGCCATCTTATGGCTCCCGAGCTCTGGGATGTCGGACACCAGGTTCCGGCAGTACCCTCCGAAGGCGTTTCGGGGGCCCCCGTTGATGGCGGCGCCGGGGGTTTTGGGGGAATACAAGTCACTCATGGAGTTGGCCCGCTGGCAGGCAACCAGGGGCTGGGGGCTGCCGCCGTGCTCCGGGCCCTGCGCGGCCTCGGCGTCCTTCTCCTCGGCCAGGCCCAGGATCTCCTCGTTGCTGGTCAAATGCTCCTGGCTGAGGTCGGACAGCGAGAACTCCAGGCTGTCCTCGCGCCAGATGTCGGCCGACTTGGAGCGCTTCTTCTTGAAGCTGGTCGTGTCCATGAAGGCGGTGCCGTTGGCCGCGTAGCGCAGCGCCCGCCCGTCGCCCTCGGCCAGGAAGGGCGGCTCGTCGCCGTAGAGCCGGCTCTCCTCCGAGTCGGGCATGCTGTGCACGGAGGCGGCCGTCAGCACCGTGCTGCTGTCCACGCTGGGCGTCACCGACGAGTCCGTGTGGTAGGACACGGGGCGCAGGCCCATGTCCACGCGCTCCACCCACATGGGGCTCCCAAAGTCCTCCAGGTTGGCCTCGGGGGCGAAGGGCTCCAGGCCGTTCTCGGCCAGCGACTGCGGGATGCTGGGGGTGCTGCTGGAGCGCGTGCTCACCTCGGAGTTGCGGTGGATGATCTTGCCCGAGGACGCGTGGCGCGTGCGGCGCGAGGCCTTGCTGGAGAGGCGCAGCGAGCGCGACGTGTGCTTGCGGCCCAGGCCCGGCTGCTTGTCCCCGTAGAAGGCGTGCTCCACGCTCTGGCTCTCCGCGTTCCCCATGGCGTCACGGTCTGCAAGGGACACAGCGCGCACCGTTAGGGGAGGGGCACACGCGGGCACCCCGACACACCAAAACCTGCTTCTGTTACCTAAGAAGTTACTGAACCTGTCCCAAAACCGCAGATTCTCGCAGGGCCTGCTGTAACTGCAGCAATAATCCCACAGAATTAACCACTGTACCAGCGGACTTAGCAATACAGTTAAATCAGAATGCAGCAAACAGCCAGACAGCTCTGCTGGTGCGAACGAAGAGAGTGGAAGAGAGAAGGACTGAACCCTGGAGATCGGTGTTAACTGGAACCAGTTTAGCACCACAGTGCCATCTCAGCTCTGTGCACATCCACCTGAC
This sequence comes from Callaeas wilsoni, assembly GCA_013398955.1. Lineage (NCBI taxonomy): Eukaryota > Metazoa > Chordata > Aves > Passeriformes > Callaeidae > Callaeas > Callaeas wilsoni. Next base: position 86,418 of record VWPU01010116.1, on the reverse strand, counting down.
TCTCAGCATCAGCGTCGTCATTCCAGCCAACAAACTCAAAAAATCAACAGCTATTGTTTATCTGCAGGTAACGAGATGCTGAAAAGTAGAGGGACGTACACCTTTAGCTGAGATTTCACCTTTTTTTTTTTGGCTAGGAACTGAAAAGCAAAGCACCAAATAGCAAAGTACAAATCCACCCATTTGGCAGCGAGCTAATGACAGGTTTGATTTCTGGAACAAAAAAACTGTGCAACATTAAGCAGGTACAGAGAGCCCCACACAAGAAAGCCATATTATGAAAAATAAGTTAGCATGAGTGACTCAGACTATACAAAAATAACCTCTCCTTCCCACTCCCTCTGAAGCAGATAAGTAGATCTGAGCTCTTTGATCTGAGCTGGAACGCAGGGACAGGGTTTGTGTCCCCAGCCCCAGCCTCCTGCATTATTCAGCTGTGCACGTCCCGCCGTGGAACAGGTTTCCCATCCAGGAGGTGGGAGTGATGATCTGATTCAACCTTGGAAAACACTTTGAGGTCTGTGATCTCACTCAACAAATGTCAGAAGTATTTCATCAGTTGTATTGAGCTCTTCCTTCTGGCCTGACGGCAAGAAGAAGAATAAGAAAAGTAAATGCCGAAGTTCAAAATTAAACAGGAGATCCTGAATTACACACACAACAATTATATAGAGAAAAATAGTCCATCAATCTTGAAAAGAAATTCCAAGACAAAACTTCTTCGTTTTGAGGTATTTCCATTAGTTTCAGTTGAAAATAAAAAAGCTGCCCTGACAATAAAATAGTCTGTAGTTTTTAATTTCTTGGGGCAATTTCCTCTCCTTTGCAAGGACAGTGATGGGTACTGAGTCAGATGCTGGCAGAATGAATGTGACCACGTATTTTCCCTCACTATCTGTATACACACCGCTGCTGCTGCGCAGAGCTGCATTAGCCCTACATAAATTCCTGGAAAGTGAGGAATTGACGGCACTAAACAACGAGCACTAAGCAGAGCAGAACTGAACTCTGCAGTGACACTTCTGACCACAGCCAGAGGACTGTGCCTCTGCTCCTCTACCCAGCAAAGCTGCTCTTGGCTGAGGCTAGAAGTCTGTTCAGTGCTGGAGCAACAGACAACACCGTAAATATCTGGGCATTTCTGTATTGAACATAAATACAATTTCACGTGAAATAAACTACAGCAGGAAATGCCCTATGTCTACTGAAATGAATGGCAGAACTCCCTTTGGTTGCCATGACTTGTTTAGAAAAATAAATGCACTGAAGAAAGGGCAGGTTTAAATCTTAAAAAAAAAAAAGACAGCTTTATCAATCCCTAGACAAGGGTTTATTATCTCCTAAGAGCCACAGCTCTTTGATACAAACAAAAACAATCAGCCAGTTTTTGCCTATAGACTATTTTAAAGCACAAAACCTGCATCTTTTCTTCTGCAGATATCTAAAACCAGATCTCAGTGCTTCCATCCTGCAGAAGAAACCCTCTCGGGGCAATGCTTTCTCTGCTTTGGCTCTTGCTGACCACACTTCCATCCGGCAGGATTTCTGCCGGCTGCACAGCCCGGCAGAGCCCGCACCATTTATCCCCAGTCTCCAGCCATCCATCCCATCTCCAGCCATCCCTTCTCAACCTAAGGAGAACGAGCAGTTTTAAAAGTCCTCTTGAAACCTGGAATGATTCTTTACCTTCCGACCACACCAGGCAGGATTTCCCCCAGCCAGAAAAGCAACAGGACCGCAAACAGCTTGGTGAGGAAAGGAGCAGCAGCTCAGGCTGGGTTCCGTGAGGAAATAACACTCTCCTGGAAGGAGAGAAGTCTCTCCACAGAAGGAATGTTTAGGGAGTGATTTCACACAATGAGAACTATCTGCTAGAGACTGGCAAGAAGTGTCAGACTTCAAAGTAAAGAGCTGACCCTTTTTCATTCCGTGGATTGGCGCTTTGGGTGAGGACATTTGCAAATCCAGACGGCTATCAGTGAGCCCACACCTCGCTCCTGCACTCGGGAAAGGTCCTGCCTAATCCCACTGACTTCCCGGCTGCAGGGCTGCAGGAATGCCGCCCGGTGGGTGCAGGAGGGCTGCAGGCAGTGCAGCTGATCCAGCTGCAGCCATGCAAGACAGTGCCATCCCCGAGGTTTGTCACCATCCCCTAGCAGAGCCCATCTCCCCTGGGAGATGCAGGACACATCTCGGGTGAGACAGGTCAAGCTGAGGGGAGTCCTCTGAAAGGGACCCCCATCCTACCTTCTCACCCCCATTTCTGCCTCCCCTCTGCACTGCTGGCTGAGCATTTCCACCAGTTATCCCGAACCAATTCAAGTGCTCATGCAGCAGAGTTCACTAAAACAGCAGAAAATAAATCCAGGGGGGAAAAGAAAAAAAAAAAAAAAAAAGAGCTTATTAGTTAGTTTTTGCTGAGCAAGCGAGTTGGCCTGACACGTGCCAGAGGCAGAACAAGGGGACACAGCGGGGACAGGACGGGACAATGCGTCTGGAGGATGGCGCAGCAGCCAGGAGGAGGGACAGCGAGTGGCACCTCCTCGTTTTTTTGGCAGCGGGGAGCTGCAAGGTGAGCTCGGGCAGATGGGGAAAGGCAGCCCTGAGAGGGGAATTGGGAGCCGGGCAGGGGAGGGGAGCCCCAGCCTCCCCCTGCCACGGGCCACGGCAGACACCCTGGGGCAACAGCGTCTCAAAGTGCTCCAGCTATGACTGCCAGATGCTGCCTGTCTGTGGCTTAACTGCATTTAGCACACTCAATGAAAAAAATCTGTATCAAATTAAGAAAATGAGTAATGTTAATGGGAGCTGCACGCAAGTGCTGGTAGGACAAAGGCTCCCCTTGTTAGCTCAGCCGCCAAATGCAAAGGCCACCATTAAAGACCCATCAAGGTACCACCAGGATATGACACAGATCAAGTGAGACACTGATCAAGTGTGACGCACCTCCATGCTTTAGACAGGGCTGTCGTGGTGTCGGGAATCTGCTGTGAATTACCCTGAACCTGGCGGAGATCAGCGCGGGGCCACGTGCCGCGAGCACAACTGGCTGGACGATTTTCAGCAGAAAATGTTGATTCATCAGAACCCAAACTTTTTGTGGGAATAGAGGGCCTGTGACGAAATATCTCTGTCTCTCTCGGAGGGAGAGGTTTGAAAAGCAAAGCAAGGAGACAGGCACGTCTCCTGGAAGAGGCACCAGGGCCCTGACTCAGGCGCTCGCCAAAGACGCGGAAGATCCAGATTTATATCTGCGGCCCAAGCCAGGCAAATGACGGGTGGCAACTTCTGCCTCCACATCCTCAAAGAGGTGGCCTGACCATCCATGCTGGGAAAGGGCTCTCTCTCCCAGAAAACCTGCTCCTTCCTGGTTCTGCGCAGGGAAAATGTCAGAACTGTGGTGACTTCAAGACAGCCACCTTTAAGACAGCTTGCACATCGAGAGATGGGACAGGGGGCTGAGATGTGTTTTTTGAAAGCTCAGACTTAAGACTGACATCAAGATCAGGCTGCCAGCAGGGAGAACACGAATTTTGCAGGAAAGCTTTGGAAAAACAGTGTTCCCTGCACTGGGTAGCCTAGAAAAACAGGCTGACCTCCAGCTGAACTGCTGAGGTTTTGCTGGATGAGTCTTACATGAAATGGTTACACATAAATTATATCACATTCTAGATGACCACTGATGATGGCCCACTCAAAGAACATAATTTCCTTTAAAAACAGTCATTTTCCTTCCTCTTCCCCTACCCCGATATTAAATTATTTCTTAAAATAATTACGAAACCAGAATACTCATTTCAATTAAACCTATGTTACTAACTCTTAAACTTGCAAAAGGTTGGACCACTAGATTCCAGAAGCATATCTGAAAAGTACTAAATTTCCAACCAAATTTGAAGCACCTCACAAGACAACAGATTGCAAATTTAAAATTAGATTCTAGTGGGAGGCCTGGTGACAAATCTGTATTTTTCTCCTGGAGCGCAGCTCTAAGGCTGTGAGAACCAGAACAATGATCAAATCCACAGCGGGCAGTGAGCCTACAGAAATAAACTTCTGCTAAAATCTGCCAGCCAACAACAAAGATTTTTTCTGAACTCACCAGAACCACATAGAAAAATGTACAAGACTAATAACCAAGTGTGAACACACACATTTTATTGTAATTAAAATGTGCTTTTTCAAAAGGGCAAGAGAGAGGCTGAAATTCCACAGAAAGCTTTTGAGTTTCTCAGAAACTCCAGCGGCGTATTTCATTGTTTTCACATCGGAACCTCTTAACCAGCCACTTCTTTTTTGTGAGCCGCTCTCACATGTGTTAAAGCACGGGATGGACTCCAGAAAGGCCCTGCAGGCAGTTCGAGTAAGAGAAGGAGGAGGGAGGGAGGAATGGATGTCACCAGGAGCTGCTTGACAGCCATTGAAAAGCCCCTGTGCTGCCAAGCCGGGGTACCCACAACATGCAGCTCAGGCCCTTCCCTTCCCCTCCCCGAGCACCCCACAGCACAGCGAAGCCCTACAGAAACACACAGGGACGCACATGTACCTTCCGAGGCAGTCCCGGTATCCAGCGCAACCTTCCCCCAGAGAGCTGTGGCATTTAGAGGTACAGAATTGCAAATGACCCCAAAATGAGCAGTTACTGGGACTGCAGAAGCTGTCAGCACCTGCCACTCAGCCACTCCGTTACTCCCGCGTCAGAGTCTATGACTACATGCCAAAAACCTGGGGAGAAAGGGGAGAAAAACAAATCAGACAAAGGGTTAGCAGGGAAGGCTGTACAGGAGCATCTTTTGCCGGGGCCTGTCATCAGCACTTACCTAAGGAACACTGGGCAGTACAGCACGGAATGCTGTGCTCAAATTGGGATGACGAAATCTGATGGCAGCAGAATAAATGAAAAACCCAGTCAAGCACCGCCAGCCCCAACCACAGGACGTGGAGAGTTCCTCTTCCCACAGCTCTGCACAATCAAAATCCCCCCAGACTTTAACATTCCCTTGCTGAGGCCGGTCTGTCTCAGCTCAGGGCCAAAACCACACCTGCACCTGAAGACGACCACCAAGAGAGGCAGCTTCCAACAAAGCAGGGCTGAACTTCGGGCAGCAAGGGGAACCCGACCGCCCAGGAGAAGCTGGAAGGCCTCAGAGATTTCTCTGCAGACTGTCTCATTTATGGGAAGGGCGGTTTTCCAGGCAGGGATTTCATTACCATTTTCCAAGGGCGAATCAGACATCGGGGCAGCGCATTTACATCTGGTTTGTGAGCAAGGAAAGGATTCTTGGGTTAATTGTGCTCACGAAGGCGCAGACACAAGAGACCAGTCTGTGCTTACCTAGACCTGAGAGAAGTCCCTAGGACAGCCGTAAAGTCAGACACTGAGCTCATGTGGGTACCAAATGCCAGCCCTTTCCAGGCCTGCTACCACTGGTGAGCTCCCTTGCAAGGAGCCCAGCTCAAGTCCAGGCCTGGGAGAGGCTGAATGCTCTTCCCAATCCAGCTCTGCCCCAACTCCTCCTTCTCCCAGCCAAGCACTGGCACTGAAGCATCACCTCAACACTGCACACAGACTTGGGAGAGTTAGAAACTTCTCCACAAGTCCCAAGGAACAAAAACCTGGGGAGGGATTACTGCTGCCCTTCAGGTTCTTAGAGCTGCTTGGTGGGGAAAGTGTGATCCTCGCTCTTGGCTGGATTCTCAAAAGAGATGAGAGTCATTGGCTCTTTTTAAAATTAAAAATACTTTCATTTTCTTTCTCTTCCTTCATGTTCCCTTCTTTGCTCCCCACCTCTCCCTCTTCCCCCAAGCTGTTGGTTGAGATCTGAAAAGCAGTTCATGAATTGCTCAGGAGCCGGCAGAAATTAATAAAATGAAGCTCATTTATATTGAAATGGACTCATTATCATGCCAGCTGCCAATAATTTCCAAGAGGGGAATCTTGCTGACAAAAAAGGTCCTACAGGCAAGAGGCTCCCCACCTGCACCCACCGCACGGGGAGCAACCCTGCCACGTGCATTCCTCACCTGCCAGCACAAGGAACTGGGACCATCTCTGTTCAGATCTGCCTGCCACTGCCCCAAAAAAACCCAACCAAAAGAAGAACGGAACGGCCACAGCCAAGCATTTTATCAGATTTTCCACCCTGACATGGCTTTTGATGAGTTTGTAACTCAGTAAAATCTGCTCCAGGGTGACAAACTCTGGTCACTCCCCTGAGAAACCAGCTCCAAGGCAGCCCGTTGCTCACACCACCGGTGCTCCCCCAGCAAAAACCCTTCTCTCCTGGCAGTCCTTTGTTAAAAAGGGGATGTTTGCACCTGGATCCTGCGTTATCCAAATCGTCACGCTGCTCCAGCACATCTGAAGGGCTGGCAACATCCTTTGCCATGAAGAGATGAATACTGGGCACACACAGCTCCTCCAGAAGACAAGAATTTATCATTACCCATCGACTTTCCTGAAAAGTTTTGTTCCCATTAACTTTTACAACTTGGACAGTCCTAAATTAAACCAATTCATACTTTTCAAGAAGAACACCAGTTTTTCGTACTTTGTCTGACATTAATATGCACTGGAACAGTCCTCAGTGTCCTGGTTCATTCCAACAGCCCGGGCTCTGCTGCAGCAGAAATTCTGGAGTTCTGAAGCAGCCTCCAGCAAAGCCTTCCTTCCAGCAAGGTCTTGGAAGGTCCAACAGGGCAAAAAGCGATGCCCATGCTCCTCATTCAGGAGGAAGGGCTGAAGCAAACACAAGCACAGCCCCATCACTTCCCTTCCAGCACAGAACCCTTTCCGGACACGTTTGCTCCCATGGATACTCTTGTGGAGACTGGCTGAGGGGGAGGCTGACCAGTGACCCACCAGACTGTTCTCAGGGGAGAGGGACAGTTGTAAACACTGACACACGGAACAACTGATCTAATTTTAAAACAAAAAAAACAATCAAATAAAGATTTTCAAACTTCTCTGCTCGAGACAAAACATCCCGTCAGCGCCGACTGCTCCCAACACACTCAGACACATCCCTGGTGTGTGCGAGCCAGCGCCTGCACACGTCAGTGCAGCTCCCCTCATCCTTTGAAGGTCTGGAAGCAGCACAGCTGTATTTATTGCACAGCCACAAAACACAAAACACAGCCTCCAAAAACCAGGCCAAGGAGTTCCCACAGGGCTCCTCGTGCCGCCAATCCCGACCGGGGGAGCGCAGGAAACCTCCATGGATGGATTAAAAACGGCAAGGAAGCAGAATAGATTAAAGGAGCGCCTTGTCATTCTTCACATCTGCTACCTGCAATTCCAGGTACAGCAAAGAGCTCTGACTTTCACATGCTGGAGCAGTTTGCAATGCCAAGAGTTTGGACAAAAATCCAGCACACCTGTTTTCTTTTTGCTTGTGGACACTTGACAAGAACATTAATGGCTGAAAAACATGGAAGCTGTAGCTTTCTAAAAGCCTCCTTTTCAAAGCACAACTCTTCCTTTTCAGCATGAAAAAAAATCAGTATGCAAACATATCCCCTTGTCCAGTGAACAGGACAAGCTGGCGAGAAGGACGACAGCTCTCTTTCAATTCTAGTTTTACTCTTTCGTTTTGTGAGGCATTATTTTTGTCAGATTTCGAATGCGGTCAGTTGGTTGTTAAGCAAATCTTCATCCAGTTTGGAGAAGCCCTCAGTAACTACCATCGAGCATCAGGATGCACATACAGAGACAGGAAGCAGTAGTCATTTCACACAGAACCCATTCAATATTCAGCAGCAGCTCTGAGCTGTATTCCCCACCCACGATCCCAGTTCCACGCCATTGCAACTCCAGAGTTCGATCCCATCTCCTGAAATGGAGAATCAGGCCCTTAATTTGTGACTGGAGGCCACACTTGGTTAGTTAATAGTTAGCTGGCTAATTTTAATTGCCGCTGAAATCAGTCCAGCCAATCCCCTGCCCTGAGACCGAGGTAAATGCTCTCCTGTGCTCCAGGGTTCTGGTGGCCTGACAGCTCTGGCTCTCCCCATCCCATTTCCCTGGGCTGCCCTCCGCAAAACAAAACCCACAGGAGAGGGAGCACAGAATATCCTGAGCAGGAAGGGACCCACAAGGATCAGAGTCCAGCTCCTGGCCCCGCACAGACACCCCAACAAGCCTCCAGATCCTTCACCATCCTCGTGTCCCTCCTTCGGATGCTCTTCAGTAGCTTTAGATCCTTCTCGAACTGTGGTGCCCAAAACTGCCCCCAGGCCTCGAGGTGAGGTCACACCAGCGATGGATCCACAGATGGATGGGTGCATGGATAGAGAAGAGACTGCTCTACGCCCAGATCTTTGTTCAGAAGTGCAATTCAGAAATGCTCCGAGCTTCTCCGCTCTCGATCTAGACGCTGAGCCCCCAGACCAGCTTTAGAGGATTGCAGAAGCTGGTTGACTTTTAAAGCAGCAAAAATAAATTACAAATGTGCTCGTCTCTGTGTTTTCTTTCTGTGACATTTAAAATGTCATAGAAGCCTCTTGTTTGTGAGAAAAAATTAATTTCAAACTGAGCACTGCTTGTAAGAAAAATTAATTTCAAACCAACCACGGCTTATACTACCTGGTGAGGAGAATGGCTGCTCCTGAAACTGGAGTCTGATGACAACAACCATCCAGAAAGGTCGGGGATCCATCCATACATCCTCAAGAATGGGCTGGCAGAGCTGGAATTGCAAAACCTCTTTGCAAGAGTCTTGCTAACACGCAACCTCCGTGTCTGTCACAGCGGGGAGAACAATGCTGGTGATCCTCCAGATGAAGAGGAGGGCAAAGAAAAATAAACCCACATTCCCTTTGAGAAGAGCTCCTAAAGGGGAAGGTGTGGGAAGCCCTGCTCCTCCAGCTGAAGCACCACCCCTATGACAACCTCCAAGGGAGGGAAGAAAAGGCAAAAAGAGAGGGATGGAGGAAAGTTTGTCAAGAGACCTTAAACCTGCACAGAGCCAACAGTCAGCCATCCCCAAATGCCAGCTAAAGGAAACAAAACCAGGAGCACAGCACTGAGAAAGCACCGTGGGGCCTTGGCAATAAATTAATGGAAGAGCAGAGCAGGTAGCCCAAGGGAAAGCCCCCCTCTCCAGGGTTTCTATATTTATAGAGGGGATGTGAATAATTGACACGGTTGTGGCTTTATTTGTTTTTCAGTCATTTTTACAACTATCTGAGCATGTTTTAACTCCTTCTCCTTCCCTTCCCTTTTATTTTTAATGGTGGGAAAATCCCCTTTTCTACCCTGGGGGGAATCTGCAAGGTTTTACACGTTTCCAGCAAAGGGCAGAGCAGGGGAAGGATTCTAATTTCAGATCATCAGACATAAGCAAATCTATGGGAAGCCACGAGGGCAGCTCCCTGGAGCCTGTGGGGCAGACTGAGCCCAGCCACGAGGGAACTGCAGGGAAGGAGGAGCCCACTTGGCCTCAGTGGAGGCTACAAGGACTGCATGTACATTTATACGATGCTTAAAAAAACTAAAAGAATTTCCAAAATGCAGCTGAAATAAAAAATAAGGTGTGGCTTGTTTATTTACCTTTAGGTTCTATGTTATTGTTATTACACTTTGCTTAAAAAGGGCTTTCTGCTTGTGCCAAATGAGCAGAGAACTGCTGATACACAGCAAGGGTGGGACGTGCCAAATGCACTAAAAACACAGAGAAGCAACAAGGAAATGTTCAGGCCAGGAGACAGAGCTCCAAATGGATCTGTGGGAGCTCTCACTGTACAGCCAAGGAGTGGGACCTTGCCTGCACAGAAGAACCACCCAGCACCACAGGCTCCAGCAATAAAAATTGAAAACCTTGGCTTGAGTGACCGAGGAGACAGGATGTGAAAGATTAAAATGTTGTGGAAAAAAATTAAGGGCAGTAATTGTGGTAGGGGGAATTGGAGAGGAAGTGCTTAGTGTATCTCCTCATTTAAGCACTGAGGTAAGTAATCTGATTTTCAAGCAATGCCAAAGACCTCACACAGATCATTAAGATGGTGCCTGAGATATGAAGTATCTAATTTTAGATACCCTGACTTAAGTACTAGGGAGGGATTCCAGAGGTCTGCGGAAAAACCGGTGTGAAATACAACTCAGGCAAAGGCACAATCAGCAGAGCTTTCCCTTCTGGTCCCCCTCTCTCTGATGGACCATGAGGAACCTCACTGAGCACCAAAGCTGTGTAAGGTTCCTCAATCATTGCTTTAGAGTCGGGAGAAAGGACAGTAAAATCACTTCCGTGCCGAGGCCACAAGGGAAGCATAATAAGGAAAAGGACTGAAGCAAAGGATGTCCTTTGCGGATGACAGCCTGCCTTGCACAACTTTTGGCACCATGATCTCTCTGTGAGCTTGTGCTCTTAAATCAGCACCGCTGAGGACTTGGCCTCCACTGAAATTGCACTGGGGTGGGAGGGAGAGGCCGGCAGCCCCAGCGCTGCGGGGCAGGGCTGGATTCCTGCCTGCCAGGCTCCCCAAAGCTCCCTTCTCCCTGTGAAGACAGCGCTCTCATCAGCTGCAGAAAGACCCAACACAGCCCCGACACGAAAGGACACTGGGTGACTAAGGGGGAAAGCTGTGTCCAACCAGCAGAAAGCATGCACTGAACATCCTAAATGTCCCAAAACCAGGAGTTTATTGCCTGACGTCGGTGACAGCACAGACACGGTTCTCTGGTGGGACGGGGACGAGTGAAGATGCTCAGACAGCCGTTCACCCAGGCCCAAAGCCAGGACTGCCACCCTCCGCCTGCTCCTGCCACGGCTGCCAGAGACGATGGGAGCAAGGACAAGGAGCCCAAGCTTCCCAAAACCCGCCTGGGAATCCTGAGTGCTGTTCAATCAGAGCCTGGGAGGAGGCAGGCGAGCAGACGCCCCAGTGTTCACCTCCTGCTATGAGCCCCGACAGAGCAGGTCCCCAGCGGGCGCTGCCATCACACAGGCCCGTTCCTCCAGCGGGCAGAGGAGGAGAAACCACAAATGCAAAGCTCAGTTGGTCTGTACCAGCCTGGCACTGCTGAAGGTAAATTAAGCATTCAGGTTTTATCTTGCACGTCCTGACAGAACCTGATGGCTTCGGTTTATCTGGGCTGACCGGTTTCAGTCACGACTCGTCCATCACATCTCCTGACACGGCTCTTCCCCAAGGGAGGAACACACAACACCAGGGCCACATGTCGGGTGTTGCTTCTTTAATTAAGAGGGGACAAAACCCATGAGGGATGGAAATCCCAGCAGAAGACACCCTCGGGGCTCAGGGGGTGAAGCCCCCATCCTGGGAAGAGGTGGGCAGGGAGCAGAGCCAGAAAAAGGACGGATCAGCAAATGCTCCGGAGAGGAAAAGCCAGAAGTACCAAAAGCCAGGCTAAGGCAGCTCAGGGTGGAAAGCTGATACCCATCAGCTCTGAGTGGGGCCCCCAAGCAAAATGAAGGCTTTGCCTCCTTTTCCAGGGAGTGCATGGCGGGGGGAGAGGCGTGTGAATCACCACATCTGAGGTTATCAGGAGCAAAATTCAGAGTTTAAAATGTGCCAGTCAGCAGCAGCTTTCAATCTGCAACCCAAAAGTATGAAAGCAGCAACCATAGGGATATGGGCAAGAATTTTTATATTAAAACCTGCGGATCAGGACCCTGCCTGGGACTGCAGAACAAGTGATCCCAGCAGTGATGTATCCATCTGTCTGTCAATGGAATGCAAGGCTGGAGAGCATAGCTGAGAGATGGAATAGGGAATGACATGGGAAGAAATGGGAAACGGAATAATTTCTGCCTGCTACTCTTGATCACTCCCTGCAAGAAGATGACCCATTTTCCAGAGGAGGAAAGGCAGAAGACACCTTTCCAGGAAGCTACTAGTGGAGCTGAAGATGACAAAAACTGGCACAGGAATTATGATCTGCATAAGAAACTCTGCGCAGAGGTTATGCTGAGAAGAGAATTACCTCACTCAAGTTTTTTCATGTTTTCAATGCTGACACATAAAAATGAAATGTGCCGATGACTTGTGCTGAGGACATAAAGCTGGAAAAAGTCACAGTACAGAACAGACCTTTTGTCTCATATTGATCCCAGAGGGCCATGAGCTCTCGGTGTGACAGAAATGCCAAGAAAAGCAAATATAAATCAAAGGATGCACTGAGCAGGACTTGTCCGGCAGAAACAGGAGTGACTGATGCTGCAGAAGACACTGACCTCAGCGGGAATGCCACGTGCAATCCTCACCGTGGCCAGGGTTAACACAGACCAGACACCTTCGGCAAAAGCAAGGCCCAAGTGAAGCTTCACTCCGAGAGGAGCTCAGAACAACAAAGCTGCTGTCAAATGGAACACAAGCAGAGAGGCAGCTGAGCAGCCCCCGTGCAGGCAGCTGGAGGGTTCAGGGCATGAATGCTGCCCTGGACTCCTGACCAGCCTCGGTGAGACCTACGGATCACAGCTGCATCAAGGGACAGAACTCGTCCTTCCCAAACTCAAGCTGTTCCTGAGCCATAGGAAAAAAACAACGACAAATCCTCCACAGTTTGGCAGCACCACAGTTGGTCCAGGTCCTCCTCTGGCTCTGCAATCTGTGGTCAATAAGAGGAGAATGTTGTTGCTGGCACACAGGAGCTGCCTGTGAGCAGTGCCAGGTGACCAGCTGCAGGGCTTGTACCTGTGAGCTCCCGGCATCCTGCACAGCACGCTGCCAAAAACAGCTTCAGTTTAGCTCTCCCTTGAAAATGACTCAAAAAGTAGTGCCAGAGAAGGAGCAAGGAGAGAGGTTCCAAATCCTAGGCGGGAACATTTCAGCACCAGAATCTCGCTGCCTTTTCGTGCAGTTACTGACGGGTATAGTCACAGAAACAAAACACTGAGCTAAAATATAAAGAAATGGGATTTTTTTTAGCATTCTGAAGCATGTGTCAGAAATGCAAACTTCTCATAAAACAACAGCAATGCCTCACCTCACCAACCTGGCATTTGGAGATCAGCCACACCATCAAACAAAAACACAGTAAATCTACACAGCACTGTAATGACTGGACATGGCACTCAGTGCTCTGGGCTGGGGACAAGGTGGGCATCGGGCACCGCTTGGACTCCATGACCTTAGAGGTCTTTTCCAACCTCAATGATCCTGTGATTGATATTTTCAGCAGCAGCAAGTGCCATTCCAACATTTCAGTGCTTCACATTGGCCCAAAATAGCCCTGGAAGAAAATGACCAGTTTCCTCTTTACATTTAAAGAGCAGTCGATGACTTTAGTGGCTGAGAAAGCCACTGGTATTTTCTGTGGCATCATTCCCAGGCCAGATGAAAACAAACCCTGCAGCAGATGCACACGTGGTGTATCTGTGGACACACTGACCAGTCCCCTTGCCTGTGCTACAAGGAAATTGTTCAGCCCACCTGAGCTCACAACAGCTCCTGAGTTCACCTGAATGGCTTCTGACCCCCAACGGAGCCACCTCCAAGCTGCAGGCAAGTCCAGCCTTTCCCAATAACTTCCCTGCACTGTTTTTGTCTGAATGCACACTTTTACTGGTTAAAGCAACTTTTACTCAAAAGGGTGTTAAAAATAACATCAGGGATCAGGAATTTCCTCTTGTAAGATGCTTTTCCACCCTCCTGAGCCAAAGTCACCAAGAGAGGTGACTCTCCCGTGCCTTCCACTCCAGCAGCAGCCACAGCCACATCTCCACACTCATCCTACAGCTCCAGGCCAGAAGCAGTAACTTTTTTTTTTGCAGCGAGTGGATGCACCTCAGACACAAAGTGACTGCTGCCACTTCCAAGGGAAGCCCTTTAAAGAGGGGACAAAGGAGAGAAGCAAAGGACACCTTTACAACAGAGCTAAACAAAGACTCCATGGTTCTGCACCAGCCCCTGCATCTCTTTTTGGAGGGTAATAACCTTTGTGCCAGTTCAGGGGGTTTTACCTTGAACTCTTCAGCTCTCTGCTGCAGAGTCTGCCCTACAGGTGCTCTGGAGACCTCTGGATGTTTTGCCATCAAAGACAGTCTCGGTCTGAAAAGATCCCCTTATCACACATCATTGATGGGCTGCACATCCTTTCAAGTCCCCCATGAGCGATATCAAAATATTTCAAATGCAATTCCCTTCTTTACTTGTTTTCTTAGTTTTTTTCCACTACTTTTCAGAGCTGACATACCTACATGAAAAGAGGGGGAGGAGGTAAAAAGAAAACGTATTTTGCACTTTGTTATTTACAGTTTTCAATCAACTCCTACAAAATCTTTCTCAAGATGTTATTCCCTGTACATTAAAGGAGGAAGGACAGCTCTGTGCAGTGCAGGAATCAAAGCACAGCCTCGACACTGAGGCCAGATCTACATTATAAATATTTGCCAGCACAGCTGTATTCACTGCTGTGATGGGACACGACCTCTGACTGTGCCTGCAGAGGCCACTGCAGTACGGTTACAGGAGCAAAATCATGATGTGACTTACAGTAACACATCTCTTTTTCAGTCCCAAAGAAAACCAAGCTCAAGACGAGCTCCTCCAGCAGCAGCACTGCTCTGCTGGCGTGACGCAGCAGCACGAACGCTCCCAGTTTTTCCGATGGCTTCCCGTCTGCAGGGCTGCACCAGGGATGGGCCGAGCCCTCGGCTCTGTCAGGGGAAGAAGAAGAAGTGTCTCCTTCCCTGCAGAGTGCTGACTCCAGCCTTTTCTTCCAAAGGCAGCTGCCAAGCCTCTGCACTCAGGCAGCTGGGAACAAGCCGCCACACGCGCGGCCCGGCGAGCTTCCGCCGGCACAACGGCAGCTCCTGAACACCCTGCCCAACAGCCACACTGAGATCAGGGGGAAACTCACTCCGTGGGCTCTGGATAAGGCCCCCAAAGAAGTGATGAGGTTTGAAGAGCGGCACACGGAAGCAGAAAGCTCAGCCCAGCTTCTGACACCTCTGAATTGCAGTGGGAAATGTTGCTTTGCCTCGCGCACGAAAGGTTCACGGCGAGAAGGAAAAGGCCAACGGGAGCAAAGAACAGAGGGGAAAAACCTCAAGAGAAACAAGATGTTATTTCTCTGGCTTTTCCACAAACCATTTCCTCAGGGATCATTTTAAGCACCTTTGACTCACAGCCCCCTCACCAGCGGGGCCAGCTCCACTCGCCCCTCTCAGAGCTGTCCCACCTGGGCTTGGCGGCAGGGAAGGCTCCTTCTCCTCTTCCTCCTCCTTCCCTTCTCCCTGCTCTGCCCCAGGAGCCCTAGCAGTGCCAGTGAGGAGGAGGAGGAAGCAAAGGCAACTCTGCCATCTCCCAGCACCACCCCAGGTCACAATCCACATCTCATATTCCCATTAAAACAAAAAAGTTCCCTTCAAAAGAAACTCACAATAAGTTCTGAAAACACCCTTGTTAACAACTTATGTATCATTTTTTAAAATACCTGAAACTCTCTCAGCAAAGCATCCAAAAAGCAGCCAAATACTCTCCTCCCTCTGCAAAAAGTGTTCCTTGCTCTGAAGTGCAGGGAGCCAAAGGAAGGCAGCACAGGCTGAAGAAACCCATCCCTCCTGGTGCCATCTGTAAGGCTGCAATTAGCTACCAGTATTTCTGTAACCCTATATAGTGTAGCAAACAGAAAATCCATTAACTGGGACATTTCTGTGGGATTTCTGTCGGTTCGATTGTTCCAGAGGCTTATATTTATAAAAGATACAAAAACCTGATGGGCTTCTTTTGTTCAGTGTTTCACAAAGATCCACCAACTTTCAGAGTTCAATTCCACTTTAATTATTAGATTAATAATTATGTAAACAAGCAGTAAATCCCTTTTTAAGACAATAAAAACATTTGCAGAGTAACTTAATGTTCAGAAGCAGAGCGTTGCTCCTCCAAGCATCACCCGAAATCCCACTGCACCAATTAATATCGGGATATTGTTTAGCCTGACCATTTACCAGCACGGCAGGTCACGAGGGAGGAGTAATTTAAACCAGCCGTGGAATGGCTTTGAAATGAGACAAATAAACTACCACAGTGATGGCTGGAAATGTGGTTTGAGGCCCATTTTCACCACCCCCATCCCCCACGAGCTCTGCTTTACCTGAGGAGTCGGAACGACCTCACTGGGCAGCAGGACAGGGGGAAAAGGGGGCACTTGGCACAGACCTCGTTCCCTGCATGGCGTGGTAGGGTGGGAAAGGGGTCAACAGCAAGCACCGTGGTGAGGAGAGGCACAGGGACATGGGTACCACGTCTCGTGTGCCACAGGGGAAGAGAAGAGCCCCTCGACCACCTCACCCCTCTCCATCGCCCAGCAGCCCCCACGGGACAGGGCTGCGAGCACAAGGATCCAGGCTCTGAGGTTTGGCACGTCCTCCCTCCGCCCAGCTGTGGGAAAGGAGGGAAGCACTCCATTATCGCTCCTCACACAGGCTTTAACATGCCTGGACGTATTCTCTGCCTCTTGAAAAAACCCAAACAAGCCATGAAAAGGAATGTATAATCACCTGGCAGGGCACCTCTCTGCTCCAGCCTGCAGGCTCTGCCCCACCATGTTCTTTTCCCAGCCCAACGTGACTTGTGAAACATTTTACACAATGGGCACCTCGAACTCTTCAAGGGAAACAACTTCCCGGCCCCACTGGCACAACAGGCTGAGGGCTCCTGACAAGGAAACATGCCCC
The DNA here is from genome assembly GCA_013398955.1 of Callaeas wilsoni. Taxonomy (NCBI): domain Eukaryota; kingdom Metazoa; phylum Chordata; class Aves; order Passeriformes; family Callaeidae; genus Callaeas; species Callaeas wilsoni. The sequence continues at coordinate 69,778 of VWPU01010116.1, read as the reverse complement.
GATGGGATCTGGACATGGAGGTGAAATTAAGAAGAACGAGTGTTTGTTTACGCAGGAGATGCAGCAAACGCTGGCCAAATGGCATCCGAGCGCATCCCAGGCTCTGGAGGAACCCTTTCAGCACCACAAAACCCCACCTGGGGGGCTGTGCCCAAGGCTGCAGCACGGGGGTGCAGATGCCAGCGGGGAAAAGCCTCCCCAGGAACAGCTCAGCTGTGGGCAGGCAGGAAGCCGTGCCAGCACTGCCGACTCAAACAGCCGCGTCTCACGGAGCCGCTCGCAAAAACTGGGGCTTAATTTGAGGCACGAAACATTGAGAAAAACCTGACCCGTGAGGCAGCCAACAAGATCTGGAATATCGGAATCACAGAATCATGGGATGGTTTGGGTTGGAAGGGACCTTAAAGCTCATCCAGTGCCACCTCCTAACAGAGGCAGGGACACCTTCCACTGTTCCAGGTGGCTCCAAGCCCTGTCCAGCCTGGCCTTGGGCACCTCCAGGGATGGGGCAGCCACAAGGAGGGGAAAGGGATTGCAGTTAATCCTCCCAAAAAACAAAAAGGCTGGGAGAACTCTGGGAAGGTTTAGTGTGAGGATGTGTCCCTGCTCCCAGGGCTCAGCAGGGTTAATAACCTGCTCCTCTCACAGCCCTACAAGTAAATACACAATTTTGGGGCACAGGGCCACCACTGTGAGCTCATGCTCAATAGTTCCATTTTAGTTTTCCTCCTTAAGCCCTGACTTCCAACTGCGTTCTGAAAAGGAAACAAGTCCTGGACTTGTTTGAACAAGTGGGGAACACCTGCTCCAGGCTTTCAGCTTTACTGCATTGTCTGGGGTTTGGGATTTGTTCTTTAAAGCCCAACCTAACAGGCTTAGGGGAAAAAAAGACAGGCCCATAACCAGTTTCAGGAATAAGAGAGAAAAAGACTTCATTCATTCACTCCTTTGTTTTCAGAAAACTTACCCCTGACATTTCTCTGCCAATACATCAAGAAAGCTGCAGAAAATGCAAACACAGGCAGGATGGTGCTTCAAAGGCAGAAGGTACAGCCCTGCTTTGGCTCCGGTTTCTCCTGACCCAGCCTCTACTCTGGGATATTTCTGTATCAGAGAGCCCGTTTTACTGGAACTCTTAACAAGCAGGGAAGAGCACGGCAGCATCTCGCCTGCCAAGTATAATTTGTTTATGCAAGATTTCCAGAATCCATCTTCTTTTCTTCTCCAGAAATGTGCTGTACACGCCGAAGGAAGATACTGAAGTGTCATCATGCGAGAGCCGGGCAGAGCTGAGCCCTGCTGGAGTGGGAACGGGCTCCCAGCAGGCTCCAGGGACGCTTCCATCCCAGCACTCACATGACCGAAGCTCTGCACTGTCCCGAGCTCATTGCTTCCGACACCACCCTGACAGGCAACTTCATTAAACCAACCAAGAGCAAAAATTCTGCAGAATTCCGGCCAGAAATAGCCCATGACTCCAGCTTGGAGAGGGGAGGGACGTGAAGCAAGGGCTGGTAGTTCGCCTATCGCCAGTGGAGATCTCCCAGCTCGAGCTTTTTCCAGGGAACTTCCAGATGAAGATTAATGGAGACAGGAGGACAGCTCCCGGTCCATCCTGCCAGCCAGTGACTTCGGCCTAAATTGAATTAGGAATTGGGAATCCCACGGGAGCACTGCTTGGAGGTTTTCTCCGCTTAAACACGATCCATCCGCATGAAACAGAAAAGAATTATTTATCTGTCGGGGGTGATTTTGCCCAATTAATTCATTAAGGAGTTTAGGGGGAATATTCCAGAGAATGCCACATGCTGTGAGCAGATAAATAACATGTCCCACTGTACATGTTTCCTAACCTAGCCTGTATTTAAGGCAAGTAATAAATAACAGCACTGAACAAGGTTCTTAGCACCAACATAAAATTAAAAAACCCATATGCTGTTAATTTTGTTGATTCCTTTGCTGTGCCAGTTCTAACAGGTTGATAAATTCCTACAGAAAGGATATTATCCATAAGAACCTTGCATGCCTCTGCTGGGACAATTTTTAGGGATGTACTCAGCAAAAGATGCTGCACAAGAGGTTATGTGCACCATAATGGGCTGAAATTTGCACACAGAGAAGAATAAATCAAAATAAATGCCATTTGCTATCATGACAGCTAACCATAAATTTTAATTTAGCTGAAGGGAGACCAAATATTGACATCCTGGACCAGACTGACCATGAAGTTTTGATTGATGTCACATAAAGCTAACCTGATGCTTAAACAAGAACAATTTATAAGTTGTTAGCTACACCAGCCTTAAAATGTCAAAATTCTACCAATATTTTCCCAATCCATTCAGGTGAAAAAACATCAACACAAGAGCCACCCAGCTTTTTCAAGATTACAGTGCCTTTCATGAAAGAAACCAGGAGCAATGCTACCTGCCAAGTCAGTAAATAAAATTAGAACCAGAAGAGTAACAAATTCCATTTTTAATCAGGGAAAATGTCAGAAATAATTAAATAACTAATAATCATTACGAAATCCCAGCTGAAATATTTGCTGATTTAAAATTAAAATGGTCTTGCATTGGACTAAGGAAGAGTTATATTTAGAATATTTTCAATGTTCTCTTACTAAGAACAGCACAGCCGACGTGCATCCGCCTCCCTGATACCAGAGGGAGCCACAGAACGTGGTTATCTGCACCGGGCTGTGAGAAGCTGAGGCAGAAATGGTCATTTAGTCAAAACCCCCACTCAATTTGTGTAAGAAACCCCAATAACCCAGCCCAGGCACACGGTTTGAAAGCCTCCAGCTCTCAGGGATCAAGCTCCTCACATCCATTTACACGTAATCCTCTGAGCACTATTACAGTGTCACAATGGAAATTAAATAACAGCTTTCAAGTGCAGCTATTGAGATAATCACACTCAGCCAGGGAAAGAATCAGCAAGCCCCAGCCCTCCCATCCACGATTCCCGGGGAAACAGCTCGTGCCAACAGGTGGCATTTCAGATCCCACTCCGCGCTGCTGAATAAACCCGGGGTTACACAAAGCTGTCCCGGGGGGAAGCCCATTTTCTGTCATTAGTCTGATGGAGTAACCTGCAGTACCCACGGGGTGGGCTCGTGGCCCCGGTGTTTTCCTGCGCCCCGTGCCGCCGCTCATTTTCATGTATTCAACGTTTTCAGAGAACGCTCAGCTCAGATGCGGAGGCATGTTCATCAGAGAAGGGTAGAGGTATTTAATGCTGAGGGCCGCTTTGTTTTCCCCCAAGTTTTTAAATTCTAGAGGATTCTGTTCAATGGCAAGCCAAGAATTTCAGCATGCAGCACCCCGGCTGCCTGACAGCTTTAGTGGGTTATTCAGTGGTGAAGCTTAAGCAAAAGCTGTGTCTGAGAGAGAAGGTGCTAGATTAGGGCTCCACTCTTCAACCTAATTCCAAGGATTCACAGGCAAGTACCTGAAATCTCCCTGTGTCTCAAATTCCCTTTTACAGACGGAGAAATTCCTCTCCTGTATCACTGAAATAAAGCCAGAGTAAATCACAGAATGGTTTGGGCTGGAATGGACCTTCCAGATCACCCCTTCACCCAGGTGAGGTGCCCGTGCAGGGGGCACGGCGCTGGCAAACACCTCCTCAGACAGCAGGGGCTGTGCTCAACACGGTCTGACTTCATCCGAGTACCACAAAACTCAAACTCACCTTGCTCCGCAGAAAAGGCCTCTAAAATCAAGTGAAAGGAGTCACAGGCACCTCCAGAATTTGGCTGCTACACAGACTTGTGGGACCACTCAATTACTTTGGGATAATATTGCCATAAATTGTAGGTCAGGCAGAGTGGAATATGAATCCCCGGCCTCTGGCATTCCTCTACTAGGTTTAAGAAGAGAGGTTGGACAAAGATAATCCTCTTATTCTCTGTCAATTTTACTAGCAGAGACTCTAGATGTGAAATTTGGTCCAGCTTGAGCAATAAAAAGTTATTTTCATTTCCAGACTCCCAAGAGCTCCAGCTGAGAGCCTCACCGAGCTCCAAGAGTTTGACAACTCTGGGCTTTTGAAAGCCCTTTGAGTGGGGAGCTGAGAAAGAGGTTGGAGAGGCTTCCACACAAGTGGATGAAATTTCTGAGACCTCTGGAGAATTCCGCTCCAAACCTCACGGCAACACGTTGTGGTGCCGTCTGGTGCGAGCGGGGTTGTGAAAAAGCAGGAGCTGCCAGGGAGGCGTGAAGTCTGTCCCTTCTGTGCCCAGCTCTGAGCAACGTGGGGACGTGACTCACATCTCACTGCAGACTGAGCCAGGCAAGACATTTCATTGCCATTTAGACAATGAATCAGGAGCTCTGCGAGCAATACAACCCCTACGAGGTTTTAGCTTCCTGTATTCAAAAGCAGATTTTATTTTTAAGAAGAATTTGATAAAAGGGTAATTTGATATACCTGCTGAAAACGTTCTGATCCTTGATTCCTTCTCAGCAGTATTATATGCTGCCAAAACCTCAAACCAGAGATCCACAGAACATCTCGAATTGGACAGGACTCATGAGGATCGAGTCCAACTGCTGACCCCGCACAGGACACCCCAACAATCCCATCACACTCCTGAGAAACACCTGGCCTCTCTTGGATGTGTTTTACTTTTTCCATGAATAATTGAGGCCCAAAGCAGGTTACAGAAAAATCTGTGGAAGCAACAGGTAGGCAGAGGTTTTGAAAAACTGCTGCTGCTCCCTTGAGTGACTCATTTTGGGGTTCGACGAGCAAAAAGTGCATTAAAATTTCAAAGGATTCCTGTACAGAAATAGCTCTGCACAGCTGGAGTGGCTTCAAGTGAGATGCACACTCTGATGAGCAGGTTCAAGATTGCTCTGAAAGAGCTAAATAGCTGCAATCTTGTGTGAATGCCAGGTGAGCTGTGCTCCTCCTAAACCCGCTGAGGGCACATGGGCTGGGCAGCCATTTCAAACACAGCATGATCAAACCTTGGGATCAGCACGGCTCAGCTCGGGCAGGTTCTGGGGACCAGCAGGATGAGCCCCTCGGCCTGGGAAACCCTGGAGCTCGGACTAGGACCCCATCTCAGTGCAAGGGAGAATGTGGTCACAGGGATGGCAGGTCTGTGTGCTAAAAGTGAGGCCAGCTGGACCCCAAATTAACTCCAAAAGCAATCGCTCAGACTTCCTGTTCCCCTTGTAGACAAGAGCTCTCGGGAAAACGCACTGGAAATGTGCAGACTTCAGGGGAGGCTCAGGTTGGACATCAGAAGGAATTTCTCCATGGAAAGGGTGATAAAGCATTGGAAGGGGCTGCCCAGGGAGGTTTGGAATCCCCATCTCTGGAGGTGTCCAAGGACAGCCTGGACGTGGCGCTCAGTGCTCTGGGCTGGGGACAAGGTGGGCACTGGGCACAGGTTGGCTTTGATGATCGCGGAGTTATTTTCCAGCCTCAGTGATTCTGGGATTCCATGATTCTGAGCCTGAGGAAAGGCCCCATGGGATAACATGGCAACTCCTGCACCCCACCATGCTGGTGCCCCACAGGAGCAGGGAGCCAGCTTCACTTCCAGCTAAAAGCAGCCCCAGGAAAAGCCTGGAATCCCAGACTGCTCGTGCTGTCCCTACAGCTCTGCACATTTTGGTCTGCAGGAGTTATTTTTTCTCTTAATATACTGATTTGCAATTTTGCCTGCCTGACCACGTGCTGTCCAGGAGCTGTGGATCTTCCTGGGTTCCTTCAAAGACTGCAGCCTTTTTTGCCCTGCGCATTTGCCCTCAGCACCAAACAAACATTTGTTGCAGCACTTCACAGGACGCATTTTGCCGATGTTCTGCACTGCTGGATTATGCAGAAAGAGCACACTCCACATTTCCTATAGGTTTGCAAGTCGATGCATCTGTGCTTTACACACATGAAGGCCATGCTGTCTGCAAGTGTCTTCCTTGTGGGACACCATCCATCCGACCCCCTCGGGAGCTGATCACGGGCCCTGCTGGATTTATCCTGCCGTTGTATCCGAGAGCTCCGGCATGGGCTGAAACTGGAGCTCCACAGTCACATGAGGATATATGATCCTGGGTCCAGGGGCTCACACAAAGCTGGAGCTGCTTTCCCTGTCATCACAGACTTGGGACTGGCAATTATTTCGTTTCCATCTATTCGGTGCTGGCAGGGGAATCTCTGCCCTGCCTGGGGAGGGCAGCCTCAGCTCCCATTTCCCATGGCACCTAACAGAATCACAGAACCACAGAATATCCTGACTTGGAAGGGACTCATAGGGATCAGAGTCCAAGCCCTGGCCCTGCACAGACACACCAACAATCCCACCCTGGGAGCGGTGTCCAAATGCTCCTGGAGCTCTGGCAGCCTCGGGGCCGTGCCCATTCCCTGGGGAGCCTGGGCAGTGCCCAGCACCCTCTGGGGGAAGAACCTTTTCCTGATCTCAAACAGAAACTTCCCTGGCACAGCTCCAGCTGTTCCCTGCAGTCCTGTCACTGTCCAGCAGAGCAGAGATCAGTGCTGTCCAACAGCACAGCCAGGTTTTTGGCAGGGACTAAGTGGGTCAGCCTCCTCTTCTCCAGCAGAACTAAACAATGCATATCTGATGAGATCCCAGTCCCTGCAGCAGATTCAGAGAGACCCGGCCCTCCGTCTGACCTCCATCCTGCCCAAATCGTTACCCTGTTCAGTGCCAGCCTCTCCGCGCTCCCTAACCAAACCTCTGCCTGGAAAAAGAGCACCCAACGAGGACAGCCGTAAGGTACTGGGAAACACGAGGTTTCTCCCTTAGCTGTGAAGCCCTATGAGGCTCCAATGACTCTGCTTCCAAATAATCCAGCCCCTTTCCCAAAGACGCAGCTCCAGCAGCCCGAGCCCTGCAGATGGATCTACTCTCAGCGCCGTGCTCCCAAAAAAGCCTTGGTTTCTCTCTTGCCACCTGCCCAGAAGCACAAACCAAGGGCACTGCAATTCTCTCATGCCCCCAGACAGTCGCTGCCTATTCCCTGCATTGCTTCACGTGGTTTGGAAATACAGACTCGGCTGTTGGAGCACCTACACGGATGTGCAACTCTGCCCTTCTCTTGCCTTAACCCCTGCTGCACCGAGGCTGGAGGGCACATTCCAGGAGAGAGGCGCTGGCTGAGCCAGGGGGGTATGGAGAGCCCGTGACCAGAGGCTCCCAGGGATATTCCCAACAGGTCCTCGGTCTTCGTGGAGCTCGGGACATTTATATGAATTTCTCAAGTCCAGGTGGCTCAAAACAAGTGACTGCATCTTATTCCTCCTCAAGAATCTCTTGTTCCTTTTAATTTCCCTTTTAAAAAACCTCCATAAGCTCCAAACTTGAAGGTACGCTCAGGTAACCATGTCAAGCATAAAGACCTGTTTGAAGCAGTAAACAGGAGCTGAAATGTCATGGACTCATTCAGGTGCCTCCAGGAATGACAGCTCGAAGGAACACATCACACAGCATGACTTTCCAAATTTTTAAAACCCAGGCTGGTAAATTACAGTGATTTATCACTCCACAACAAAGTACACACACACACAAAAGCGCTTCCCAGAAAAAGATTACCAAGCAATCATCCAGATGTTACTAAAGCATTAAGATTAATTTGAAAAAAAAATCAGCAAGGAACTGACTCCCACTGGCTTTTTATTGTCATAAATTTTATCCTGCAGCTTCCAAGCGAACTGAGCTCTGGATTGTGCCTCAAGTCTCCTGCCCTGGCTGTGCGTGTTTCTGGTGCCTCTGCTGCCCATCTCCCACCTCTTACAGCAGCATCCTCTAACTCACCACGGGGGGCCATGAGAGGCAACAAAACCACAACTTTCCTCCCACTTCAGAGAAAAAAACCACCAGATTTTCATTGTTGCAAAGGAAGGAAAAAAAAGGCTCCTTTGTTACTGCTAAAAAAAGGCATGTCAGTCATTTTTCACCAAAACAACCTTTGGCGTGTGTTACACAGCACCTCCAGCGAAAGGCACGGGATGCCTGACAAAAGGTTCTCAGGCACGGTTTTAACTCCCTGCAGCCACCACGGAACAGTCAAACACAGCCCCGGAAACCTGGAGCATCCAGGGCTCCAGTTCCTGCCGAGGGACCTCTCTCCAGCATCCCCTCGCCAGGAGAGGATGGAAACCACTGGCAAAGGGAAGGAGAGGCCTGTGCACAGCTAGGAGCAGTGGGGAGAGCTGGCAGGATCAGACACAACCTCTGGGTTGGGTCTTCCAGGTTGTGCCAGTGCTCCTGCAAAAAGACGGCACTGCTGGAGTCCCCATCCCTGGAGGTGACCAAGGAACACCTGGACGTGGCACTCCGTTCTCTGGGCTGGTGACAAGGTGGGGATCGGGCACAGCTTGGACTCGTTCACCCCAAAGATCTTTTCCAGCCTAAAAGATTCTGTGCTTCTGTGAGGCGGCTGCACCCAGCAGCTTCCCAGCTCCTTTCCCAGCTCCCTTCCCAGCGGTGGCCTTGCGCAACGGGGAGTCTTTGTCTCCCTTTCAGTGTCTGAGGGCCTGGGGCACACTCTGAATACACCTTCCCCACCCAGGCTAATGCAAATGAACAGCACAGCAATTCCCAGCTGGGGAGCAGACAGCAGAAGGTTCTTTGTTTTCCCTGTGAGAGGGACTGGACGGGGAGCACAGAGTGCTGTTTGCTCACCTGGCAAAGTCAGGACAGCCGGGTTTCTGAGTGTTACAGCACTTCCCAATGTGTGAAGCCGAGCTGCTGTGAGGGTATTTCAGCAGCCACTGGGCAGTGTAAGGCACGGAGGGAGCCCCTGACATCTCCCATAAACAGGGGAAGAAGGTACTAATGCAAAACCTACATGCTTCCCTTTTTCCGTGCAACTTCTGCTATTTCAGAGATCCCAAAACCGCTTTCTGGCTTTGGACAAAATGCTACAGGGAAGGTCTGGCAACTTCCCCAGCTCCTGCAGCTGCAGCTCTGCCTCGCTGGTGCCCTACACTGCCCAGCTTCAGGGAGCCTCATCTTTGGAGAGCTCGCCCTCGGTGCCCAACAGCTCCAGCGCTACCTGAAAGGGACATTTCCCTGCACACACGGGAAAAACACCTGTTTCGTAAAGACACTGCTGTTCCAGAGCTGGTTCTGCACTTATTTTCCAGTATCACATCACCTCAACAAGTGACTCATTCTCTTGCACCTCACAGGAGAAACTGAGCCCACCGCTTCCAAATTGTTTGGAAGGGAAATGAGAAATAGAAACGTAGGCTAGCTTGCAGAAGAAAATAACTGTTTCTGCCTCTTCAGAAATAAACACAACTGCTCCCAACCCCATGGCTGCCCGCTGGCATCCCTCCTTCCCCTACACCTGCAGAAGAGCACACCCATTGTGACTTCCACACATTCCTGTGTCCTCGTGGCTGATTTCTGGGCAATGTCCCCACCTGCAGACACTCGTGCCCTTACGGCAGGATGTACGTGTGCAGGGTGATTTGTGGTCAGCCCCAAATCAGCTTCCAGAGGTGCTGCTCGTTCCCTGTAACTCAGGGGCACCTCTGGCAATGCAAGCTGACGCAATTTAGCCTGTGCCAGTCTCGGTGAAACAGCACCACGGCGCACTTTCCGTGCTCCTCCTAACAACAGGCACACAGCTCCTGCAGCCCAGTGAATGCCCGGCCACTTGTTAAACTCTGTTAACATCACCAGGACTCTGAGCTCCTGACTACCCCACACTCTAGAACCATGGAATCAAGACCTCGAAGACCATCGATCCCACCATGCAGCCCAGTGAACACCTGGCCACTTGTTAAACTCTGTTAACATCACCAGGACTCTGAGCTCCTGACTACCCCATTCTCTAGAACCATGGAATCATGCAATTGTTAAGGTTGGAAAAGACGTCGAAGACCATCGAGTCTCATCATGGGACATCTGTCTAGATACTACTAGAAAATGCCAGAGTTGAACCACTGCTGGTTTCCCAGTCTCCAGCCTGCCAGCCCAGAGCTCATTGCTGGGAAGACCAAAGGCAGAGAGCAGAGTGGGAACTGCTGTGGGTGCTGGAAGCAGCGAGACCACGGAGATTCCTGAGGCAAACCCCTTCCCAGGACCAGAGCTTTCCCTGGGCTCAGCCTGCAGATCCGAGCACGCACGTCCTGCCTGATGGGCACCCCCTTCCCCTGCCCAGATCATTCCTTTGCTTGGCTTTACAAGGGCTTTTCAAGCTGCCTGAGAACATCACATCCCAATCAACTCTCATGGAAAGCCTAATTGGAAGCCTCAAAAAGCAATTACACTAAAAGCACTCTGCAGTGAATCAAGTACCTGTCTGGCAGCCACAGCGCCGGCTCACGGGGCTGTGCCTCTGGGACACGGGCAGGCAGAAAGGCTTCACACGTGGAACAACACAACAGCTTCCCCTGGAAAGGAGGAGGGGCTGGCAGTTCTCACGAACGCTCCCCTCTCCTCAAGTCCTCTGCCTCCATCCCACCGGGAATGCAAACACACTGCTGGGAGCAAGTCTGCTGAACCAGGGAAAAGGATGTTCGTGTCTGTTTCCAGTTCACTTCAAATTTGAGATGTCACAACCAATAAAAACTACATTCTGGTTCTAGAAACCCCTAACTCTTATGTGACCTATGCCTTGTGAGGCACAATAAAAACACAAACATCTACGTGGTAACTTCCCCTTTCACCCCCTGCTTCTGCACTGCTTGTGGCACAGCTGGGCTAATCCCATTTCCACCGCTCTGCATTCTGACCTCCTTAAACAACCCCATGCGAGGATGTTAAAACACTCTAATCTATAAATAATGTATGCCCCTCATCCAGCAATGGATTACTGGGCCATAAAACTCCCTGGAACACTCCACACAGTTGCCAGCTTAACAAAATAATACCCAGGAAGACACATCAGTAGAGACTCATCCTCTTTCTTGATGAATTCTTGCAAAGATTTGATGCCGCTGTTACTTTTGCACTGGATTTTTCTTTATAATTAATTATTTAGAAGCTGGTGTTTTATTCCAGCGGCCTTTTTTTGCCCGCCATCAAAGACCCTTTAATTTTTTGAGCCAATAACCCTCACAGCCTGAGAGAAGACCAGCGCTGGGGAACTCATCAGAGCCAAAAGGAAGCAATGAGGTCTCGCTGCTTGATGCACACAGTGAGGTCACAGTTTAGACCCAAGCCAACCTGTTGTCCTAAGTAGCGAGCTCCCATTTCTGCCCTCTCATCCTCCTGCCCCAGCTTCTGGCAGGAGGACTCTCAGGCATTCCCTGGACCAGTCCAGGTCACTGATCCTGAAGGAAACTAGCTCTGTTTTCCTGGGGGTTCATTGCCAAACAATCATTACCTACAACTCAAGCCACAGTAACTCCATTAGAGACAAATGAGTCCGCTCCAAACACTGATGCCTAATAGACTCACTGCCACTGCAAAATCAATTCTTCTCCTCAACACCAATTCCAGCAGCAGTCCTACCACTGATTTCCCAGAGAAAAAGCATAAAGCTCAAGCAAACGCTTAAATGATGCAAATTTGCGGTTTGGCAGATTTTTTTCTGTCAGGCATTTTGGAAAAATAAAGTGTTTCTGCCTCAAAACAACTTAGAAACCAGACAGGCAGTGTTTAAAGAGCAAGTTCCCCGGGAAGCATAACCAGGCCTGCCACATTTCGGCACCTGATCCCTCAGCTCCGTGTGCCGTGCTTAGCACAGCAATTTTCCACACCTTTTCCATAATGCACAGATCCCTTTTAACTCTGAAAGGATGGGGGAAAACAGGCAAGCCAGTGACACCCACCAAACCTGCTCGCTTCGTTCCACAGCACTGATCACGTGTGGAAATGTAAATCCCTCCTGCAATATTAAAACACCATCCAAGGAACTAACAGCCAGCTCAGCAATGGGGCTCTGGTATATGAAACAAAACTACGAAAGCACATTTCCAACAGCTCCGGAGTGACTTAATTCCCAGAAAAAGGTATGCATTATCCTTCGCCTCTGCCCCGGAGCATTACTCATGGCTGATGGGTTGCACAGCTCTGAGTCAGGGCTGAACCCTGCCCGTGGGAAGGCAAGCCCATGCCCCTCGGGAAGCAGGAGCCATCGCCAGCATTCCCACAGCAGCCCTGGGGACAGCAGGTCGGGGTGGGGAGCCGGGACGGGATGGGGAGCCCGTCCCCCAGAGCGCAGGGCCAGCAGACAACGCTGCCGCTCGCTGCTCAGCCCTGATGCTTAGTCACAGTAATTGCAGAGCCAGGGCTCTGTGCTCACATTTCCTGTCACCAACCCAAGAATTAGGCAATTTAGATTCAGAGATAGCACCCGGGATATTAAATAGCTTGATAAGCGATCGCTGAAGGAACCAGGAGAAAAACGAGCAGCTCGATACGGAGGAGGTTCCCCCAAGTCCCAAATCCACAGTGTTCCCCAATCTTCGGGAAGTGTGCGCTCCCCCGAGCCAGCCTTCCCCGTCCACGGAGCAGCACTGCCCTTCACAGCCTCCCAGCTCTCCCCACCTCGCAGAGACACCCAACAGAGCTGGAGTCAAGTTGAAACCTTTCACGAGGCTCATTTTCAACAATTAAAGAGCATGGCAACCTGTAATTACGGAAAATAAAGCCAGACAGCTGGAGAAGGGAACATCTCTAGTCAGTAACACGATACTACATTTTCCCTCTTAGGGAATTCAGCTATGAAGTCCCGAGCTCCCATTCAATCAGTTTGAGCCCTCTGTGTCTGGGCAAGCAGCGCAAACCCTGGAAAAGCAAACAGCACTTGACAACCCAACTAAAGGCAACTCAGAGAAAGCAACAGCTCTATCCACACCGGGGAAAGACAGAATTGGGAGAGGAAAGCCTTCTTGGACACACGGCGTCAGACAGCCCGACAGTGCTACACCCCCAAACGCATTTTCCCAGCTCTGTCCAAGCCCCAGATGCTCCCGCTCCCCCCGGCCGGCTCCCAGCAGGCAGGCAGAGCTCCTGCCGCCTGAGAAGCTCTTACCGCTCATCATCAACAGCACAAACATCTTTGCCTGTTGTGCTTCCCAAGCCCCAGCTGCCGCTAGCAGAAAGGAGGAAGCGCCAGCGTTTCATTCCCCTTCTGCCTCGGAGTGGGTGTAACTTGCAAAGTTTCACGCTAAGATGAGATGGGTCAATTGGGTGTGTTTGAAGGTTTGGGGTTTTGCCATCCCTCCTCCCTCCCTCCCTCCGTCTCTTCCTCCCTCCCTCTCCTGATTAATTCCTCCCGTCACAGGCTTCAGACGAGCTGCCACTCAACCCCGCTGGCTCCTGAAATCTGAATTCCTAAGGACATCCCTCCGGGGTGACTTTAACTCACCGGCGCTGCGAGAGGAGCCAAGAACTAAATCCCCAGTCAGCCCACAGAAGCGACTTGCTCCTGCATTCCGAGTGCACCAGCTCCACAGTCCGCGGGGTTCTGCTGTGTTTGCAGCGAGCAGCTCACCAGCGAGACAGAAAATAAAACATTCTGACCTACTCTGTGCCTTTGCCTCTGCCCTCGACTCCCCCACGACCCCACGGTTTCCCCGGGATGGTGCTTCTGGAGAGGACGTGTTAAGAACATACCAGCAGCTGCTCCCACGGAGCTGCCCACAGGTGCAGAAGGGTTTCCAGGATCGGGAACTCCAGGGAATTAGAAATTACGCATAGATCTGGTTTTACTTAATTCCCTACTTCCACATAACTGTCTCTGGATTAAGATTTGAGCAGCAGCATCCTCCAGACCAGGGCTGGCTAATGGTTGCTATAAATAAGAAATACCAACACAAAACCCAAACCATCTGTGTTTATCCCCCAACTTCCCCCACCTTGTCTCTGCACCACGTATATGGGACAAGAAAAACAGGTACAAAACTGCTCTGAAAACGAAGCAGACAACACAGTAAATATTCTTTACAAGCAGAAATCAAATTAATTAACAAATTAACATTTACAACTCTGCATGATACTTCACAAATACCGAGTATTGAGCAATAACTGTACCCTTGCAGTCCCGCCCTCTGCAACCCAGCAGTGACCGCAAGTTGGAAAAAGGACAGAACCATGAGGAAAAGAACAAAATAAAATGGCAAAAGGTATGTGCAGGAGCCCAGTTCTGACCCAGGGCTGGACATGCTGCTGTGGGACTGCAAGGACTTAACAGCTGGAGTGAGACTCTGGGGCTCTGCACGCCCGGGTGCAGCGGGGGCAGAGCAAGGGAGGAGATGATTCTATTTTGGGACAGGGATGAGATATCAGAGAAGCAATTTGACATGGCACAGTCATCCTTACAGCCCCCGTGACCAGGAACAGGAGTGAGCAGTGAGTTTGGGCCCACTTCAAACAGCATGTTGGTTTTAACTTCTCATCTCGGCGCTCGCAGCCTCAGATGTTTCCGACAGATCCACCCACGCTCAGCGCGAGGTCCCCCCATGACCCAGAAGCACCCGAGTGCTCCACCTTGACAGCAGCAAAGGGCTGAAGCACGGGTGGCATCAGACACTGTTTGGACTGGGGAGCACTGGAACAATCAATCCTCAAGAGAATGGTGAATTTAAACCCAGAATGAGCAAACCAAGCTCCCATCTGCGGGACAAACAAACGGGAGAGAAGCTTTCAGCACTGGGAACTTGCAAAGCCCGAGCAGACGAGCAGGTTTGGCCAGCCACGAGTGACTCACGGGGCGACGGGGCTGCTGCTGCCTGCCTTCGGGTCCACTCGGGCACGGCCACCTCCAGCCCGCTGGAACAGGCCAGAGCTCCCACACCGCCCAGCCGGGATCACTCCCATCGGAACGGCATCGTTCCCATCGGAGCGGCCTCGCCGTGAGGCGGACACGGCCTGTACCTACCCACAGGTGCGCACACGCCGGCTCCCACAGACGCAGCAGCCGCATTGCCACACTCCAAAGGAGGGACAGGTGCTTATGATGATGGATCAGCAGTGATTGTCTGGAGCGATTTTCAGATTCGGAGGGCAAAAGGAAGCACCACCCCTCTGCCGCCAGCGCCGGCTCCATCTGCACCCTGCCACAGCACTGTGGGGCATCTCTTCCTGCTACCCGCAGCAAATCCTTGGCACGGCCAGAACTCCCAGCAAAGCGTGAGCTACGTGTGCTCTCCTCACTGTAAGAGCAGCTTGCAGAAAGCTTCAGACATTGCTGTGACCACTGGTGGGTTTTAAATCACAGAATCATTTCGCTGGAAAAGACCTCCAAGGCCATCTAGTCCAAGCTGTACCCTACGTCCACCTTGTCCCCAGCCCAAGGCACTGAGTGCCACACTCAGGCCTGCCTTGGACACCTCCAGGGATGGGGACTCCAAACCAACCTGGGCAACCCCTGCCAAGGCCTGAGCACCCTTTCCATGGAGAAATTCCTGCTGATGTCCAACCTGACCCTCTCCTGGCACAGCTTGAGGCTGTTCCTCTCCTCCTGTCCCTGTTCCCTGGGAGCAGAGCCCGAACCCCCCGGCTGCCCCCTCCTGTCAGGGAGTTGTGGAGAGCCAGAAGGTTCAGTGCAGATGTGTAAAAGAAAAGCAGTGACTCCCCTTCAATCACAACCCACAGCATCGGAACAAAAACCAGCAATCCATAAACCGCAAGCCTAACGTATGGAGAGAGATCCATGGAGGAAGAGGCAAGGGAAGGCTTCTCCTGAGTCTTGTAGGATCCAACCCACCCTCCTCGTGAGAAATGAGATGCTTCCTCCAGGGAAGCGTGGCTGGGTGAGCGGCCTGGCAGGGCTCGGCATGGTGGGAGCAGAGGGCCCGGCTGCGCGGGGAAGGCGTGGAGCAGCCGTCCCACAGGAGCCTCGCCGGGAGCCCTGGCGGGCAGTGCCCCGGCGGGCAGTGCCAGGCCCAGCGTGCCCGCTCCCGCTGGGGAGAACAGGCATTTCCAGGCCTGGCCCCGGCTCCCGGCCCCGCTGACGCACTGGGATACACCCTTTTGATGTGGGCTTTCTCCGAGGGCGCGAGCCAGCTTGTGTAAACATCAGTGCTCTCCTGCGCCAGCGAGGAACTACCAAAACCTGTTCTGAGACAGCCCGGCATATTCTGCCCAAAACGGCACGGAGACAGCCAGGCCAGCTCCGGAGCTGGATGGCTGCAGGGATCCTCACCTCCAGGAGCTTGAACAAGCAGCCATGAGCTCAGCCCTGCAGCTGGGCACAAAGTGACCCTCCCCTCCTCAGCCGAGTAATGACACCCCTGGGAAGAGTCTCTTTTCCTTCCATGCTTCTGGCAGGACAAATCCCACCAATCTGGAGGAGACTTAGGTCAGACCTCAATGGAGGCTGCAGCTCCTCCAGAGGGGCAGCTCTGATCTCTGCTCCCTGGGACAGGACCCAGGGAACAGCTGGAACTGTGTCAGGGGAGGGTTATGTTGGATATCAGGGAAAGGTTCCTCCACTGACCAGGCTCCCCAGGGAATGGGCACGGCCCCGAGGCTGCTGGAGCTCCAGGAGCGTTTGGAGACCGCTCTCAGGGATGCGCAGGGTGGGATTGTTGGGGTGTCTGTGCAGGGCCAGGAGTGGGACTCTGATCCCTGTGAGTCCCTTCCAACTCAGGACATTCTGTGATTCTATGAACCTTCCAGGGAGCTCTCCCACAGGCTCTCCCAAATACCAAGCTGAGACATGGAGATCCCACCACAGAGCCCAGAGGAGAAAGGCCCCACAACACAGCAGTTCTCTGTGGTGAAAGGAAGGGAGAGGGAGTCCCATCAGACACAATAATCCAGGTCCGGATCCTGCATAAAGGTGTGTTTATCAACCCTAATTAACATCCTGGGCCTCTCACACCCTGGCACACCTGCCAATTAGCACACATGAGTTAATATAATTTTAACAATGGATTAGCACTTGGGGCAGAAAAAAGGGAGTCACTTCAGCACAGTGACTCACCCTGAGCACAGCAGGAAGGTGAGATAGGAGGAGCATCTGCCACGCTCACACAGGGCTCTGCAGACCGTATCTCCTTAACTAAGGCTTACTTTACAAAGCCAAGGTGCTTCAAAAATTCATGATTGTATCTGTCTTATTTTTCACCTGCACACACAGGTGGCCTTGGAGGAGCGTTCTGTCTCCACCATCCAGACAACTGGAGCCACTCCGCTCTTTCTGCAAGTCATGGTGGAGTTCCTGAGGAGATTATCGCCAGCTTTGATCAAGCGTGTTTCAGGACATGACCTGGAGCCCACCAGCCACTAATATCTGTCAGGAACATCCTCGGGGGAACACCAAGGAGCTGATGTCCACAGCCAGTTTTGGTGCTTCTCCAAACATCCCATAAGTACAGACAAAGCTGGCAGCGCTCACAGGCACTGGGCACACATCATTGGGACGTTAGTGCCCTTTTCCACGGAATCCTGGAAAAACTGTGGCCCTACAAACATAACCTGGCCTTCAAAGTTCCCAGTGGATGATGTGGCCAAGCCACGCACTGGCTTTCACCCTGGAATCCCACTCCTTGTGCCTGTTTAGCCTCACGCACCCGGCAGGAGCAAAGGGCTGTCTCTCTGCAGGTGGGGACAGTTTGACTCGAGCCATCTTGTATTCAATCATAAACTGAAGAAGAAAGTTGACTTAGCTTGCATTATTTTTCTTTAAACCTCGGCTTTCAAACCTCACAAGAGGGCACTGATGGAAAACCATCACACCGCCATCAGAATCACTTCTACCCCCTCAAACTGATGTTTCACACTGCCTGCCTTCACTTTGCCCAATGAAAACCTGCAAACCAACCCGTGGCAATTACAGAACATTAATGCCATGAAAAATTATACTGGGCTGAATGTACCCATACTCCCTGCTATCAGAAAGATTTTCTCAGCCTCATGTTTCTATTTGGGATTAGGAAGGGAGTTGTGAAAGGCAAGTATTGTTCAGTCACAAATAGTTCCCTTTCAGCCTCTACAGAAGTCAGGTAATGAATTACAGGAGGTTTTTTTTCCCTTTGGAGAGGTCAGCAGATATATCAGCTCCTGGGAAAGCTGATCCCTGTTGTTTCACTACAAGGGGAGCTGAAAAAGGTTCCTAATGAGCTCCAGGGAGTGGATGCTGGCAGCGAGCCAGCATCTTTGCCTGCAAAACCAAGACAAGTGACAAGAGGCAGGAACCACCTCTGGCCCAAGCACAAGTTGAAATTTAACGTTTGCGTTTCACGGCGCTGCTTGTGGCTGGCAGCTCTCACACCAGCGTGGGCACTCTGCTTGCAGACACCCAAAGAACATCCTGAGCCCTGCACAGACACCCCAACAATCCCACCCTGTGCATCCCTGGGAGCGCTGTCCAAACGCTCCCGGAGCTCCGGCAGCCTTGGGGCTGTCTCGTCACCTCGCAGGCAGAGGCAGGGCTGCTCCCCTCCTCGGGACCGTGCAGGTGTGTGCAGGTACAACGCACAGCTCTGCCTGTGTAGGATCAGCACCTACAGAAAACCCTGCTTCCAGTCATCAGCAAAGCACCTGCAGTGGGAGAGCTCTTCCGGACACACGCACGAGCCCGAAGTCACCGCGAGCACTGCACTCCCCAGCACCAGGCACTTTTATGGGGTGCCCAGCACCGTCTGGCCAAGCTGGAGGCTCCAACCCAGCTCCCCCTGAGTGGGGACAGGGCTGGGGCTGTGGCACCCCACTGCACAAGCCCCGGGGCAGCGCCCACCACCCCGTTCAGTCCGCACGGCGCAAGGATCAGCCAGAGTTGAACAAAACAAGGACTGCTCCCTTTTTCCATGGGAAGGCTCAAGGAGGAACATTTTATTCAAGACCTCTAATGCAAACACCTCCTCTCATTTTTTTTCAAACCAGGCAGTAGCTGCTGTCATTTTCATGCTGCATTCTGACACACTTCCACCACATCCCTGCCAATAGTTTTAATTTCATTGGAAAAATCAGCTCCGAACGAGAGTGACAAGCTGCACGCTGGTGACGATGCTGTCAAGTGATGGATAATGTAGGTTTACTTTAGCTGTCAAAACTTTTCGACGCTAAAAATAGGTATCACAAGCTTCTGGACTCACTGCACTGAAGCATTAAACACGCAGGATATTGACACCCTCAGAAGCGCCCAGAGCCACTCACAGCTGAGCAAAACCAGCAATGTGTGATGGACAGCAAAGGTCTCTGAGTGTTACTTATCTGGAGAAGAGAAAAACAACACACTACGGGATGAAATCTCATAGCCAGGCTGGCCAAAGCGAAGACAAGATGCTGCACACACACCATGAAACAGAACAGCACAATATGGGATGCAAACACAGGCAAAGAGAGAGAAATAAAGAGAAAAGCTCAGAGAGAAAATCTTGTACCCTGTTATCCCAGCTCTTGGTTCAGATCCCATGGAAAGGGAGGGCAGAGCTCCCTGTTTCCTGCCTGTCATCCCTCACCTGCCTCTGCCCAGCAAGAAAAGTCCCGGAGCTGTGAGGCTGGGAAGGGTGGGAACACAGGGAAAAGCAAGGGGTTTTGCCAGAGGGACGAGATTTCCATGGAAGGGATGAGTCCTCCCCAAGCAGTGACCCATCGATGGACACCAGCAGGGCAGCAGCTCACCAAAGGGGCCAGTGGTTTTGTGGGTAAGGTGGCATAGAAGGAGGGGGATGAAGAGGCACCATTTACAACCCAAATCTAGCTTTTTTACTCCCTCTGAGGCACTGGGATGACAAGCACAGGCAGGGCTGTCCCTACATTAGGCCAATATTTATGGCAGAAAGAAAATGAAGCGTCATAAGGAATTACTAATTAGATATTATCATAACCCTGTGTATAACTGCAGCAGCACTCTGATGTGCTTTGTAAATAATTAGCAAATTAACTTTCACAATGCCCCTGCAAGGCAAGTATTATCCCCATCTCCTGCACGGCCCCGATGGAAAAAAAAAAAAGACTGTTTGGGCAGATTGTTCCCCTGCCCCAGACAACTGCAGAGCTGCCCAAACACAGGGAAGGAACATCAAAGAGGAAGAGGGAACTGGAGGCTCAGGGGGGACTTTCTGTCTCTCCACAACTCCCTGACAGGAGGGTGCAGCCAGGGGGGTTTTGGGCTCTGCTCCCAGGGAACAGGGACAGGACAAGAGGAAGTGGCCTCAAGCTGTGCCGCGGGAGGGTCAGGTTGGAAGCACTGGAAGGGGCTCACGGGGAGGTTTTGGAATCCCCATCCCTGGAGGTGTCCAAGGAAGGCCTGGACGTGGCACTCAGTGCTCTGGGCTGGGGACAAGGTCGGCACTGGGCACAGCTTGGACTCCATGGTCTCAGAGGTATTTTCCAACCTAAATGATTCTGTGATTCCATGATTGCTCATGTGCTGAAGGCAGGAACTGAGAGGGGAAATGTTCTCCACTCCCAGCAGACCCAAAGGAAACAACTCTGAGCTATTGCTCCTCGGCAGGCTGAGCAAACTGAGCACACGGCTTCAAGCACGGGCCACTGGTGCCTGCCAGCTCCAGGCACAAGGCAGAAAGGGCCTGCCACTAATTCCTCTGTCCAGACAGAGCTTCCCCATCCATCCAATTCCACCTTCCACCCGAGCAGGAGGGCTGCCACAAGTGTCCTTGCTCCCTCCTTCTGCCACACAGAGGTTCCCAAGGGAGAAGGGACCAGAGCAGCACCACAGCCACCCGCCCACACCCTCCTCGTGCCACTGCCACCTTCCTCCCAGCTGTCACTGCCACCTTCCCCCCACCGTATGGGGCTGGCTGGCACATCCACACCCGAGTCACTCCCTCAACAGCTCACTGCCAAGTGGTGGGAGCCGGGAAGTGAGGGGAGGGAGCACAAAGGAAGAGGGCAGGAGCACCAACGCTGCTGTGACTTCGTGCCGGATGCAGGCTCCCAAAGAGGCAGACTCGCGTCTATTTTAGATGTGCTGCATAAAAATAAAGGATGCTGGTTGACTGCACATGTTCTCATTTTTAGAAAACAAGCTCCAATTTATTTCTTCTGTTACAGCCAGATGGTTAAAAAAAACCAAGAAACCAAATCTCCCCTCAATGTCACCTCAATAAAAAGAAGCCCTGACCCGGTTCCAACCTCCCCGGAGCAGAGCACAGCACGGGAACCTCACTGTTAACACCTCTCTCAGGGAGCCCTGACCCCACTCACAGCCTGACCCAAAGCCCTCCAGGGCGAGCAGAGATCTGGACCTCAGGTCCTGCCCAGAGGGCCACCAGCACTGACTGTCACAGCATGACTCAGGGTTATAAACACTACAGCTGGCACAACTGGGCTGGCCGCACATCTCTGCTCTATGTCTCAGTGCCCTCCCTGCTTCTCCTTTCCTATTAACTTGTTCTAAGCTGCCTTGAGGGGTCTTTTTCCCTTTTAAAACTCACATCAAGTTATTTAATTGAAAGACCAACACAACTTTATATGAAAGTAAATGCTGATTTTCAACTTTTCCTATTTATCCTGCCCTCATTCACAGCCATGCCACAACATCCCATATAACTCTGTTTGCCAGTGCTGAGCTCCTCAGGAGGAACAAACCTTTCGTTTCAAAGCACAGTTTGTAGTCATCTGAGGCCTCTGTCAGGCATTCACAATGGTGCTGCCCTGCCAAGTCCAGGTGCACCATGTTTCAGCGGGACACAAGGAATCACTGGCAGAGCAGTTGGGATATACCAAGACCTCCACCATGAAGATGCTCATGGCAAAAAGGGAAGCGGGATCGGGTTCTCAGGAGAGGCTGTGCCGGCTCCATCCTTGGGAGGTTTTCAAGCCCTGAGGAGCCTGGTTTGGTCCCAGAGCTGATCCTGCTTTGGGCAGGGGTTGTCCTGGAGAACCCCACATGTGCCCTCCCACCTGAGTGACACACTGACCCCAAGCTCAGGGGAACTGCCCAAACCATTCCCAAGCGCCCAGGACCACCCACGCCTGGCAGAGAGGATATAACTCCACACAGAGGGAGATGAGCCACTGCCTTGAAGCCTCCTCACAGTTCATGGAGTGCCAGGAACTGAGAAGCACAACCAAGGAACACCTTTACAAAGTGACTCTTTTCCATGGCCAGCAGGACAAGGAGAAGAGAGGTAGAACAAGTGCAAAAGAAAAACGTGAAGCAACTGGAAGCATCTTCTCTGAACTGCAGTCAGAAGTCTTTGGCTATCTTTTGGTACCAGCACATTTAAAAGACAATAAAGAGCCTCTACATCTTGTTCCAAAGTACTTTTTGGAGGAAAGCCATGGCTCATTACGGACCCAGCAGGCAAAGAATACCTGGTTTGTGGTACTCCAACGCCAGCCCAGCTCCTGTGAGACCGTTCCTGAATGCCTGCACAGCAGCAGCAGCACTGACAGACAACAGCTACAGCCATGGCTTACACGCTCACCTCCGGAAGGGCTGCATCAGGGTCCGACCTGAGCCTCCAGCTTCTAGTGCCACTGCTATGTGACCTTGCCTTTCTACTTGCACAAATGTGAGACTGAAGGCTCAGAGAGCCATCATTTCTCTGATCCCTAAGACTGGGAGTTCATACGCAGATTTTCTTAAGCAAGCTCAAGGGCAGAGACCTGGCAAAAGCCTCGCGTTCTGAAAATCGTAACAGTTCCAGAACTGCTGATTACTTTTCCTCATTTGTACTGTTTTTTCGTTTTTAAGTCCCGCCTGTTCCTCCTACTTCTTATGAGGCTTTTCAGTGTCTGTCTGTTACTTGAACGCTAAAGCCTGATTTGGGATTAAACACAACATTTGGGAGGTGGACTCCAATGCTGCCTGCTGTCACTGTTCCAGCTCTAATATAACCGGAGAGATATCAGGGCAGATCCTGCTCTTCATTAGTCTGTGTGACCAAAGCTATTTTCCCTTTATTCCCCACACACACACACAGACGTGATTAATACACAGAGCATGGGATGGATAGTGGTGGAGAGGTATCAAAGCTGCAGTAAAGAGGCAGGGAGAACAAAAACACACTGCAGAGCAACAAAACAGCTCAGTTCCCTTGGCTGCATTGAGGGCCCAAAAGCAGAAGTGGGGGATCGTGTGCTGAAGCATGTCAAGAATGCTGGGCTCACTCACTTGGAGAAATGACTTTTATAACGTGGGCCACTTCCCCCACTGCAGCCACACTCAGGGCAGATAAGGGAACTCCTCAAACCCAAATAACCACGTTCCGCATTTCGGGGTTCTGCAGAAGCCGGCTGAGCTCCCTCAAGCTGAGGCCAGGCCAGCACAGAGGGGGTGAGCATCCATCTCCTCTCCCATTTCAGTAACACACCAAACTCAGAGCCTCCTGCATCAGCCACGGATCAAAGTCCTGGAGAGACCTCTGAGAAAGCAGAATAAAAAGCACAGAAGGCCTCAGGTCTCCTGCATGCTCCCCATCAGGGGATCTCACAGCACGAGCAACCCAGAGCCTCTCCAGGGAGGGGCTTCCTCCTCCTCACTCTGCACCCTGGTCCTTACAGCAGGTGTCTCCTGGGACATCACCCTGCAGGACACAAGTGGAGAAGCTCTAAAATTCACAGCAAAGCAGCACGACCCCACAGCTGGCAAGGAAGGGTTAACCAAGGGTGTCCACCTGTCGCTGGGCTTGGAGTGAAGCGCTCTGATGACACCAGTGGGACTACGAGAGAGCCAAACACGCTCCAAGACACCTCCTTCCTCCTCAGACCTCTCCAAAAATGACCACATCAGGGCTGCCACATCCTGCATGCCTCTTCCAGCAACCTGGCTCCCAAAACACAGCTGGCAAAAACACCCCATTTTTATTTTCTGGCCATTCTGGCTCCCTGAACTTGCTCACTGTGCACTGAGCAAAGCCCCGGTGCTGCTGCAAGGAGGGGACAGGGAACACATGGCCCTGATTAAAAGGACAGCTCAGCCTCAGAGCCACGTCTCCAGCACTGGGCAGGGAAGCACAGGAGGGAACTGGGGCTGGATTAGGGCACAACACACGGGTTATACTCTGGACCAGGACCTTGGGCTGATCCACAAACACCGGCCCTTGCAGGTGTTTCAAGCTGGAAGTGCTCAAGACCTGCTCTTACAAAACCCACACGAGCACAAAAACATCACAAACGGTATCTCCCTCCCAAAATTGAAAAAAACAAGAAAAGGATTAACTTCTATGTTTGCCATGGAAGAAGCACCAGGCTTCAGGGCAGCAGCCCCTCTGGCATGAGTCAATATCTGATACAACAGAGTGGGAGAGAAGGGAAGAGAGAGTGGAAACCTCTCCCATCTTTCTGGTATTTTGCCTTAAATGCACTGTAGTTTATGTCCTCAATAAAAGCCTGTGCATATCTTTCCAACTTAAATGTGAATTGGAACCTTGGGATTACTGCCCTGGCAGAATTAACGTATTAGACATAAAACCATAACATTTCATTATCCATTGTAAACCGCATGTGCTCTCCCCCTGGGGAGACTGGAAATATCACCCAATTTCGCTATCATTTTCTGCTAACTGACTGCCCTGCCACATGTTCACACACTGGCACGCTCGGTTTGATGATATAGCAGTCCTCTGGTTTCATTCTTCTTTCTTTATGATGCTGACATTTTTTTAAATCATGTTTTTCTGTTCTGTTTTTGTCTCTGCGAAGGCACCACGCTACAAAACCACTCGGCTGGAAAAAAAAACTTACCCTGGAACAAAAAAACAGCTCCTATTTGTCTAGCTGGAAAGATACCATAACCTGATGTCTGAAACAAGGGCAGAAGGCAACACAGAGGCAAGAAAACCTCAAACACAACAGGCAAGAAGACTCAGACTCATTTATGGGCACAGTGGGGTCTGTGGTCAACAGTGAGGCACTAAAGGACAGAATCTCTTCCCTCTGCAGTTTAAACTCCCTGTATTCCTCCCTCTCACTGTTAGGCTGGCTGCAAATTCACAGATTTGCATGAGCCACGGGTTTTGTCTGTGTCTTTGAAAGGTCAGAACCGAGAAGCAGCACAACCCCACTCAGGACAAACGGGCCAGCTGGCAGCAATTTGGAGTGACCACACAGAGGAAGTGTGGGGAGGAACAGGGGCCAGAGAGAAGCCTTTAAAAGCCTGGGTCACCCTTATATTACAACTTAGAGGGTGCCTCAGGGAATCTTTTCATTTAATCAGTTTTGTATCTTTGCAAAGATTAGCGACCAACTGTCCCGATTTAGTGCTGCCGTGTTTCTGCAGCATTCCTGGACATGCTTGCTGGGATAAAACACGCAGCTGCTGACACGGCCCCTCACATAAACATCTCACTGTGCATGTCCTAGAAGCCCTAATGATTTTACTCCCAAGAGACCACTCGTTCTGCTCTGCAGGCTGGGGGCTCTGCCCCAGGATGGAGAGGGGAAGGGGAGGCGAAGAGAGCAGGAGGAGCGTGGGCAGGAGCTGCACACACACACCTCCACCGAATCCACCCCAGCCCTTACTCACGTGAAGGTGTCACAGCAGTAAACAGGACGGGAAGAGAACATTGGCTGTCCCACGCAGCTCCTGCAATGAAAAAGGAAGATTAAAAGGTCACCTGCAAGCATCCAGAGGTGCAGAGCTGCTGTTCAGCTGCCTGACCCCCTGAAACACTTCTCGGCCAAGCTATGGCAGCCAGACCTTTATCACTACCACCACCTCGACCTATTAACGCAGGGGGGGAAATAATTCAAATCCAGATTGCTTCTCACTCTTTGTTGCTGTTTGTATCTTGCCAGAGCCACAAAAGCCAATTAAGGCGGTTTCCCTCCGGTCTGCGGTCGGTCAGCCGCAGGCACTGAGGGCTGCAGGCAGCATCTGCTTCTTCTAAAGCAACTCTTTGCACAGGACTTGGGTTCAGCTAATTGTACCACTGCTATTGATCTGCAGTTTTACGGAAAGCTTGGCTCCCAGCTGAATGCTCTCAGCAAAATTATGCTCGGGGTTAGCGTGGATCTCACAGAACAATAACCTGGAAGTACTGGCAGGCGTTTCAGGTAGCAAAACAGAATGTATTTAAAAAATAAATCTCCAGAATGCCTGCACAATGAAAGCAGTAAAAGGTCACTCATCCCCAGCAAATATCATCCCCACACACTGCTCAGAGATTGGAAACATGAGTGGATTGACAACTCCTGAGCATCATCCAACGGAGATTTCCTATGGCTCTCCTCCCTGGCCAGCGCTTCCCATCACCTCAGGACACGGATTTGTGGGAGGCAGAGCTTGCTGACGGCTCTTTATGCAAAATGGTTGTTTTCCCACACCAGGAAAGTGGGAAGAGCAGAGCTTCCCCTGGCCACCCAGCCCACCACAACACACTGAGCCCTCCAAAGCCCTCGCAGCTCCAAGGGCTGGGGATGATGTAACACCATCAGACATCTGCCAAATAAATAAGCAAGCTCCAACATGCCTCGCTCCAAACCTGCACAGCAATTTCCATTCCAGAGCAGGAACTTGTACTGGGTTTAATGCTCTCTCCAATATATCCCTTTCCACAAAGAGAATCTGTGCCCACTGCTCCAGGAACACACGTAATCCTTCTAAGCAGATGTCAGCCTCCAAAGCTGAGAAAATGACCTTGTTCTTGGGGACCAGGGAATTTAAAATGCAAGAAGTTGAAATGTCCTGATGAATTTGGTGACTTAAACCCCAGGAGGAAACACCTGCTGTCTGAACAGCCGCCCAGCTGAACACCCACCGCTCTTTTATCTGTCCATAATTCCACGGGAATGGTCTTTTGCTCGCTGACAATCCAGCAGCCATGGCCAGAGAGCTGGGAAAGAGAGGAGGGAGCTGCCAGGAGCGAGCGGCCCCAGTCCCACAGCACTGCCCCACGCAGCAGCTCTCAGACAGAGAGTTCCGAGTCGGCGCCGCTTCGCAAGGATCCACCGAACCCAACACGAGCTCCTCCACCCGCCCGGCCTGCAGGGACACCCGTTCACCCCAGCAGTGATCCGGGGTCACAGATGCACAGCTACACCTCCCCTCTCCCTGCAAACCACGCACAGAAACAGCAGCGTCTCCCTGGTTTTCACAGCAGGTAAAGTACGGATCCGCAGTGTCACAGGGAAGACTCGGCACAGCCAGAAAAAAGGGATTTTCATCAAGAAGTCAACAACAACTGGATGTAGTCATTTTCTCAGAGATCTGCCTGGTAGAGTCCCAGGGGATAAAGTCCTGGATGGAAGAAGAGCCCATGAAACCTGGTTAATACTCAAGGCTCACCTCCTCCAAGCAGGGAGGCAGGTAAGAACTCCAGGAGACCTGTGTGGACGAACAAGGAGCTCCTGGAAAAACTCAAACACAGAAAGGAAGCCTACAAAGGATGAAAGCAGGGACAGGTAGACTGGGAGAGAGACTGTCCCAGCAGCCAGGCTGGACAGGGCTTGGTGCTGCTCTGTGGAAGGTGTCCCTGCCTATGGCAGGCAGTTGGAATGAGATGGGATTTAAGGTCCCTCCCAGCCCAATCCACTCTGTTTCTTGTGCTGCTTGCTGCTCTGCCTCAGCAGAGCTGGGTTTTCAGGAAAGAAAACAGACAGAAGCTCAGCTAAACACAGGGTGTCCCACACTCCTTGTGGAGCCAGGAGGGCTTGGCACAAGAGGGACTGAGTCTATAGGGAGCTCAGGACAGCCAGCAGCACATTAGCAACACTTCTGGGAATTTTTATCCTGCGAAGGATATGGAGATCAGCCTGGAAGTCTTAATTCCTGCTGGCATGAGTCCTAATGATGGGCAGAGCTGTCGCTCCGCCGCGATTAAATCTGCGCTGATACCCAGGGCCGGGCCAGGCACTTCCCCTTCCCACCACCCCCGGAGGGGTGTGGAAAGCCCGGGGGGAGGCCGTGCTGGCCCTGAGCCGGGCTCAGGATGCAGCAGCTCCGCAGAGCTTCCACCACCACGTGCTCAGCACAGACGGGCTCTGCCGGGATGCTCGCACCGAGCACCGGCGGCTGCCACGTGTGCCAAAATCCTTCTCCCAGCCCACAAAATCCTTCTCCCAGCCCCTGCCCCATCACAGGTGTCTGCCCCCAGGCATGGGGCATTTCCCTCCCTTGCCTGGCTGGGGCTGAAGAGCACAAGTGATGGACACATGGCTCATGAGCAAGTCCCCAGGAGAAGCAGATCCCAGGCTCCCCAAACTGAGAGCAGCAAACATCCTTCCTCATCCTTGAGCCCCACTTGGGACAAAATCAGGGTGAGGGCAGCCCAGTGCTGCCAGCCCTGCCAGGAACCAATCGTGCTGCAGGCGAGGCAGGAGCTGTCCTGTAATTAACGCTGCATCAGAGCCCTGGAAGGGAAAGAGAACAAGTCCAGATTAGGCAGACAAGCTCAGCTCTGACAGCTCCCAAGCTCAGCTTGCTTAAAACTGTACTTCAATAACACGTGTTTAACACAGAGCTCAGGATGTGTGAAGCTTTTAATGCATCTCTTGAAAGGTGAGCAGAAAAACAAATGAAAGTGTTGCTAAAAAAACTTAATTTTCCCATGTAAACTAACGGAAGTTCAGTGAGAATATCTACAAAGAGTTTGTATTTTGTGTAAGAAAAACCTGCGATACCCAAATACCCTCAGGCCAGAGCGCTGATGTTTTCTCCCCCCAGGAGCTCCAGCCTTCTCAGGGCTCTGTTTTGTCTTATCTACAAAAGCCTTTTCTTCCCTTTTGCTGTTCTGGAAGCTCGCAGGGAAACGCCAGCATCCCCAACAACTGCTGCAAAACCCCAGTTCTTTTTCTGGTTTAAGCATGGCTACAGCAGCCCCGTATCATCAGCCAGTACTTATCCTGGAAAACATGTAACTCCAATTCAACAATCCTATTACATATGCTCCCAGCATTTGTACAGGAGAGATTTAGCTCTTAGCTCTCCATTGCTTTATCTCCTTCTGGGTTTGCCAGGGCAGAAATTATCTCAGGCTATAAACAGGTCATATCCAAATGCTTCTCCTGTCTTTGCTGCAAATCTGGGAAAAAAGGCCCCGGTGCTCAGCAGGCCCCTCTGGAGTGCCGTGGGAAGCGCTGGCTGTCCCACCTCCCCAGCATCGCACCTCTAAGCCACCTGCCAAAAACACAACCTGCTCCGTCAAAGGGTCCCCTCCCCGAGTGCAGGGAGGGGGAACCCCTGTCACACCCCCAAGGACCACGGTGGCTTCAGAGGGGACAGGTCTGACAAGCTCAAGGGCAAAGAGCCCATCCAGAGCAGAGATGGCAGAAGACAAAATAAGAAAACGAGAAGCATGGGCATGGATGGAAAACCCCACCCTCTCTAGCTCAGTGGCTTGCTCTAAAGCCTGTGCCTGGGCTGGGAGGGTAGATCCATCCCGGACTGCCTCGCTGCTGGCAGGGGGACACATCCCATCATCCTGCTCTCTTCTGCCTCTGATCCCCCAAACTCCACAGGCCAGGAGCCTCTGGCCCTTCCTCTGCCCTACTGTGTCTCACTGCTTCTGTCAGCAAACTGAGCCACCAGCGAGCCATCCCCGTGTCTCAGCAACACACCTACCTCTTGCATTAAAAAGTAAAATAAATTAGAGCTAAACCACTTCTGCCTCATTTATTCCAGGAGCCCTGTTCCCACAGGCCTATATCCATGAGATACGTGTGCAGCTCCTGAATCACCATCTCCTCCACCTGACACTGACACCCAGTTTTAAGGCTGTTTTCCCATCCACCTGCCAGGTACCTCTTTTCCCTGTGCTACCTCCCCTGTGCTCTTGCCCAACACCTGTCTCTTACCTCACCCCACTTTTCCTCACATCACACCTCCGACACATTCTTGTCAACTCATGGTTTAGTCACTGCTAGCAAGTCCAAGCCCCAGCTGCCTTTGCCAGCAAGACACTTCTATCTCCGTGAGAACATCAGCCCAGCTTCCTGAATTCCTGCTCCCAGGAAGTCTGGGACAGCCCACGGAGCCGGCAGTGCTCTCGAGAAACAACTGTCAGGCAACAGTGGCGCTTCCAGAGGCTTTGGGCTCATCCTGCAGCAGCTCCACTCAAAGAGCACCAACCAGGATGGACGTGGAAAGGAAAGGAAGGATTAAGACAAACGGCTGTGCAGATGTGTCAGTAAAATCAAGCTGCCCAAACCCACAGCAACTCAGTTCTGGGGCATTAAAAAGTAATTTTAAAAAAATAAAGTCACCCTGATACTCAGGATGTAATTTTCTTTTCTTTCCTGGAAAACACGCCAAGGGAAACAGAGAGCAGGTCACAGGCAGCCCCAGCCATGCTCCACCACCACCACGAAACTAAAACTGCTCACAGGAGTTTCTCCTCTTTTCCCCTCTAAGGCCAACTGCTGCTTTGGCTTCCAAGGGGAACAGCCCACCTCTCCTCGGGAGCACAGCACCCAACCCCACAAGGAGCCATTCCCAGTAACAAAGCCAGAGCTTCACTCACAACATCACCCTACAGGGAAAAAAAAACCAAACCTACAATACGCCGAGGAACGATCCCAGCTGTTTCCCCTCTAGAAGACATCTCCTCCCCACCCTTGCAGCACCCTGAACTCCTCTGCCTGTGCTGTTTGGCTCTGTCCCCACGGTCAGACCCCGGAGTGGGGCTGCTGCAGCCCCTCACCCCTGACCCACCACTTCCAACATCTGCCAACATCCGTTTCCCCTCCCTCCCTCTCTCCCTCTCCTATCTGGCCCTTTCCCACCAGCCAACAAGCCTAGCCTTTGTCCTCCCCTCCAGGCAGCTCTGATCCCCCTGCCCTCTCCCCACCCTGCTCCCCACTGCATTGTGGCATCCAAACACTGCAAAGTTTAGGAATATGTAAGAGCATCTGGAGGGAAAAATTTTTTAAATGGCCCTTGAGTGTGTGCTGGGTGTTTTTATTTCAACCAGAGCTTACAGCTGACTGCAGACACCAGTGACAGTGGACCCTCCTCACCTCACCTGTCGGCCAGCTCGCCCCACACCACTGGCCTTCCTCACAGAAAACCCAGACTGGGGTCTTTGCCTTCGCCTTCTGTTCTGCAAGCAGCTCTGCAGAGCAACAAAGCCTTGCAGAAACGTGTCCTGGCTCAGCAGGCTCCTCTGCCCTCGCAGCACCGTGAATCTGCTTCCACAGGTAGCTCTGGAAGAGCCCCTCTCCAGGAGATGCCTGGACAAAGCGCCGCAGGTGCAGATCCAACAGATCAAAGAGGGAAACCTCCCCTCTGCTTTCACTTCAGCTCTGCCTTCAAATCAGCCTCTCTGATGTGCTGCTTCTCTTTCATTACTGCTCCTTTTGCCTCCTGGTCCTGTCCACGGCTCTGGCCTTCGATTATGCCATCAGCTCCATCACCGGGAATATTTTATCAGTGCCTGCCTGGCTCTTCTCTTCCCTCGGGCTCACCCTTCGCACCTGCTCCTCCCAAGACACTTTTTTCCAGTCCAGGTGATGGCTTTCTTTGTGGCAGGGCCGCGAGACCCGAGCTGTTCTGGGGCTGAGCACATCCCCTGTGGCAAACCCCCGCGCTGGGAACGGCACAGCAGCACGCAGGGAGGTGGCAATCTGCACCAGAGCTCTGTTTATACACATACACACACACAAAAACGCTGCTAAGTGCTTTTTGAGAGGGAGGTGGGACCAGAGGGCTCCTCTAACCTACACAATCCTACCATTCTGGCAGTTTCTTGTAAACAAAATAATCCAGGCTGGAGCTGGAAGCGGCTGCTCACTTGACAGCACGGCAGAGAGGTCCTGCAGCTCCGTGTCCCCTCTGCTGTGGCATTCCGCTTCTCAAATCCATCGCAGCTCAGACAGGCCATCAAAGGTCTCTTTCTGTGCTCTACCTCTGGAAATCCTCCCGTAAGGAAGGAGATAATTGCACCTGCTTAAGGCTCAGGAACATCGCCACGGTGTAACGTGCTATTATTGTAGCACCTGGAAAAATTGGATAGAGAAACCACCAGTAAAAGTCCCCACTGCTCAAAAAATACTTCATTCCTTTCCCTTTGCCCAGTACTTTCTGCCAGGGGAGGAAGGGCTGATTTCTGCAGACAGCCTATTTAAATTTAATCTTTAATTTTATTTGGCAGCCTGCTCCCAGCCTAAAGGTGTCCATGCCTTCCAGTGGCATTTTGCAAAGGAGCAGTTCTGCCCCTGGAAAGTGGGGAGCTCTCAGTTAGCACCAGGAAGAGAGAGATGATGTTTGGTTTGACAACGAGACTGTCAGTGGGCTCTGAAATGTCACTCCCACACCTCGCAGATGCACTTGGCTCATCCCTTGTTTCAGAGGAATGTACTGGAGCTCCTTTTGTAGCTGATACAAAATGTTTCACCAGGCTGGAGCTTTATTTTGGAAAAAAAAAAGCTCTCCTTCCCTTTCCATTGAAAGGGATTTTAATTAATTCTCTTGAACATATTTAAACTGTTCCATCCTTTTTAAAGACACTTTTCCAGGGACAAACCATGTCCTTAAGTAAAACCCATATGGCACCAAGCTGAACTAAAAAAGCCCCAAAACAACACAAAAATCC
Organism: Callaeas wilsoni; assembly: GCA_013398955.1. Lineage (NCBI taxonomy): Eukaryota > Metazoa > Chordata > Aves > Passeriformes > Callaeidae > Callaeas > Callaeas wilsoni. The sequence goes on along the minus strand of VWPU01010116.1, from coordinate 37,453 downwards.
GAAATGATATTTCAAGAAGGTGGATCTTCCACCTATCATCATTCTTGTCCCCGACTTTGCCAGAACTTATATCTGTGAATAACTCTGGAAGGATAACCAGGACAAATGTTTGTATAATGGCAGCTTGACAGTGTAACTTGTTTTGAAACAAGCATGTGAGATAAATCACAACTGGAATGACAGGGAAAAAACCAAGCGAGAGGAGACACCAAAAATCCGTGGGAGAAAGATAACACAAAGTTCCACGGAGTTCTGGTATCTTATCTTACAAGTGAGCCCATCATTTCAGTACCAAAAATACTCTGCTTTTCTTTTTAGCATCAATTTTCAGTCCATATAAAATTGTCCCAAAAAGCCTTAAGCACCACCACTGAAATCTCTTTACCCCTTCACATTTCTTGCTCCTCTCTGGCCAAATAAAGGTGGAAAAGAAGGAAAGCCCCACAAAGCAGCCCAACTTCACTGTGTCCTGAATCCTGGATGTATGAAAACGTGCATGTAGAAAGCAAAATTTATCCCTGAGTTAATATTTCACTCAGAAACAAAGCTTTGATTTTTACCCTGTAGCAACTCAACCTCCTTTCCTTGTGAGTCCTGACTTGGAACTTCGTGGCAATTGGACTGGGCTGTGACATTTTCCAAGGGCCCAGATCTATACATCCATGTGCTGCTCTTCAACTTCATCAGCCAAACATCCCAGATTTGTCTCTGAGGGTTGGGACAACGCTGTTTGCTCTCTGTTCCACCACACCAAGTGTAAAAGTGAACTCGGTTGGGTTGGTTATTTGTCTTTCAACTGAGGCAATGATCACTTCATCCCTGGCAATAAAATCAGCTTGTCCTTAGAACTCACCACAGCTCTGTAAATTGCTCTTCTGTTTCCACAGGAGGCTGAATTTTCGTCTTGGAGGAAACTGGCTATACATAAATATTCCCTATATATAAATCTAAATCAGCCCATGGATTGGTTGCTGATATTTGGTTGGAGAAAGAAAGACAAGCACACCCCACACCAAACCCTGTGCAGTTGTTCGCCTCCATTACACAAACACTTGGCAGGCTTACAGCGTAAAATTTATGCACTAAAATTAGCTCTCACGATTGCAATCAATTGCAACAATCAAGCACAAGTAATTCAAGGGAAAGTTAAAAATAAAAGGTGAGCATGGCAAACAGTGCCAGAGCACTGCGGTGGTTCCTCCACGGATCCATCCTCGCGTCCGGCAGAGTTTTCCTGCCCGTCGTTCCTAGGGCTGCAAACACGGCCCCTAACCACGGCAATGTCTCACCAAGCAGCTCCCTCCTGCCACGCCCCAGAACACTTCCTTTGCCTTTTGGGACGCTCTCCCCATTTTAGGGAATGCTGCTGGAAGAGCCCCTGGAGACTCTGCAGAGAGAGGATGCCCAGGGAGGGGAGGCGCAGCTCCGCGGGTCCCAGGGAACCGCAGGGCTCGGGGTCAGCGCAACCCTGGCTCTGTAGGTTCTTCCCAGGCTGAATCCAACCTCCAGCTCTGCCTGTGGAGCAGCAAAGCACCTTTCCAAGAGGGACAGCCAGGGACGGCGCTCCAAAGTCCCCATCACAACGTGCACAGCACTACTTTACAAACACAAGCCTTATTTTCTCCTCGCAGTGTGGAGAGGGGGGTTAGGGGTTGAAAGCCACCTGAGCAACCACCCCAAGGCATCAGGAGGAGCCCTCAGAAAGAGATTTTCGTGGGTTTTAAGACAAGCTCGCAGTGCTTTGGTTCATACACCACTTTTCAGCCTCCCGTGTGACGTACTCGGCACACACAGCCACGCCACAGTGCCAGAGCACAGCTTTGTGCAGGTTTTTTTCCCCCCCTTGAAACAACAACTCATGAAACTCGTAATAAATGTTGCATTGTTTGGAACGAAAGGCAGAAAATGTATATAAACTTCTGGCAACCAAACACATATGGCAGGAATATGCTGGAGAATACAGAATGCTCCAGAGAACACAAGTAATTGCAAGCCCTCCCTGGGTAACTGAGTGTAAATATTACAGCTGACGGTCTCTTCCCTCCCACGTACAAATAAATAAATAAGTATCTGTCCCCCCACCTTAATCTGGGCTGTCCTCTGTCTCCTTACACCAACAATCTACATAACTTCTGGCCCCTGAGAACCTACATCTTGCATGTCATCACACATTAAAACTCAATTACCTGCCACTGTTTCCGTTCCCTTCTGGGGTTTGGGTTGGATTTCTATTTCGAACAGGTCGCAGCTGTATTATAAAGGAGCAGAGACAGATAAACAAGCAGATGGTGTTAGAGGCACATTTTAGTTTTGCAAGGAGTACAAGAAGCTTGCAGGGCACAGCCTGATCAAACCAGCAAAGCCCTCGGTACCACAGAAATGTCTCATTTCCCCAGTTCCCCACAGCAGATGTTCTTCTGACCCACACCTATCCCACCAAAGACAAAACCAAGCGTAACCTCATCATTCTTTGTATCGCCTAAAAGCGATTTTAAACCCAAGCACACTGTGAACATTTGGGATTATTTCATATTTTATAAGAGAGTATTTACACTTCCAGTGCAACTGCAAATGATAAAAATTATGCATAAAATGTAGGGGTGAAGTCAAGTTATCTAAAATTCCTCATTTTCAGTTTGCATCAAGAGCAAAAAACATTTAGGGAAAGATTTTTTAAAAATATATGAGCTACATGGGATAGTTTTAAATATAGCAAAAGCTGGAGATGGCTAGAGGAAAGGATCTGGAGGAAAACGAAGCTGATTATCAGGAATGCTGGATGTAACGACACGCCAGGCTGCAGAACGCCCTCCAAAAGCAATGGTAAGATAATCTTCGCAAAAAAGCTTTGCCACAGCAGAAGATGACCACTGAACACTTCTCTATAAATCTCACAGCGCGATGGAAATGCAATGATATCCCAGACATGGGAATCTTCTCTGACTGGAGAGACAGGGAAGAGAAGGGGGCCACAGCCCAAAAGAATCTTAAACTGTTTCCTGTGCTATCACGAGAAGGACCAGCAGCAGAGACTCGCGCAGCCGTGATCCCAGAACGGAGAGCCCTCCTGGAGCAGGTGCTCTGCTCCTCAGCCCCAGGGGCAGAGGGGCCACCAGCAGCCTCTCCAGCAGGAATTCCAGCCCTGGCACGGCCAGCCTGGCACCACGCGTGTGCCCAGAAGGTGACTGCTCAGGTAACAGGCACACACGGGGATGCACAGGAGGAACGCCTGGGCTGCAGAGGCAATTCCCCTCCGCAGGAGAACACTGCGGGAATTCCTCTCCTGTCAAAACCAGCATCGCTCGTGCACAAAGCCAATCCACCCCGGTACCTTCTGTCCCATCCCAGCACCAGAGGCAGAACTGCGGCCTCTGAGCGCCCTGGGAGACCCCAGAGCCGCGTCCCGAGGTTCAGAGAGGCTCTGCCACCCCACTGCGGCCTCTGAGCGCCCTGGGAGACCCCAGAGCCGCGTCCCGAGGTTCAGAGAGGCTCTGCCACCCCGCGACGAGCTATTTTTGGAGATCTCTCTGGTTGCTAGGGCAAGCTCCCAGCGATGAGCACCATCCTCCAGGCAGGGTCTGGTGTGCCAGTCAGGAGAGGGGGAAGGAACTGAGAGGAGGGATGACTAAGCAGGGGAACGTGAGAAACCAAACAAAATGCCAGGCTGGGGAGAAAAACATGGTCATGGCTTCCATCAGCGCTCAGCTGAACTCCTACGTGGAGCAAGCCTGGCTGGATTGAGTCAACAGAGCCCAGACCAGCTTGGAAGAAGTTTCCAAAGGCTGTACAAGGCCTCCTGCTGCCCCCCAGGCAGGATTAACTCCATCCAAACACCAGCTCTGAGCCAGAGCATGTGCTCATACAGCTCTCCTGCACCGCTGTTCCCAGCCCTGTACGCCAGGGAGCCAGCGAGGCAGACAGAAAGGAAGCACTTAGCCCTCAGCTGCACACCAAGTCTCCTGCAAAATTAGGAAATCGCTCCAGATGCTCAAAACCCCACAAACAACTGATGGATCAGGTTTCTAGGAGCTGTATGCATGGACAGCTTCTCATTTTCAAAATTACTGGAGCCTTGGTTTACACCAGCCTCTTACACATCTGGATAGTCTTACATAGTTTACAAAACACCATGACAGTTTTCTATCCATTTCTATCTCTTTTCTCGAGCTTTCAGCTCAAAAAACATCTTTACAAAGTTAACAGGGGAAAGGTGGTAAAGAAAGGACAAAGTTGTGGGGGTATAAACTCTGTTCCCTTTTTTCCACGAACAGCGAAGAGACACATACAATAATCTCACTTAGGCTTCTAAGTAACTCAGTTTTGAAAAATGGGGTTTAAACACTACTGAAACCTAAGACCATAAAGAGAAAAACATATGTGCACATGGACTTAAGAAAGCAAACAGCTTTTCAAAACAGAACTCCTCTGACACACTCCTAAAGAAAGTGTTTTTCATTTAAACCATCATCAGCTGAAGGGCAGGAGAAGGACTCCAGCACATGTCAGAAGAACTCCCACTTCACACAGGCAAAAACACTGGCACAAAAGTAAACTAATCGCTTCCTAAGCTGCTAAGATGCCATTATAAATTACCATATAGATAGAGATATATATATGTCCATGTGATGTTTGTACAGGAACATATCCACGTATCCCAACAGGGCTTTTTAAAAATAACTTCAGGAGAGAATTCAGTCATAGGACAACACCCCTGTACAGAAAAGACTAAAGGGGAAGACACACTCTAATCCAAGTGAAATCCCCCACAGTCAGGAGACCCAGCCTTACTGACAGAGATCCTTGAAGGTCTCTCCAACCTTGATGATTCTGTAATTCCCTTCTCCACTCCCCACTCCCCACTAGAGGAAATACAGGTTAATCTATATTGGGAAGGAACATGCCTGTAGCATGACTAGGATGTGTGAGGGGTTACAAGTTTCCTGGAGCACGAGGAAGCTCGTGGGGAGGACACAGAATGCATGATTAGGGAAGGAGGATGGAAGGGACCAGGAGGTCTGAGATATTTTGGGTGAGACAAACACGTGGGCTCACCCCATCTCCTGACAAGCCTTCTGAGTTTAAAAGGTGCTTTAATCCGCCTCAGATCTATATAAACAAAGATCATACAAACAACTGCCTGTAGCATCCTGGGAAAGAGGAATTCTGCTATCAGCTTTCACTGTGCAGCTTCCTGCTGGAGAGGAGCGAGGAGATGGAAGAGGGAAGCAAAGGAACCACGCTCAGCATCACAGCTGGACATGAATAGGCCTGTTTCCCTTGCACTCCGGATCATCAGGATAATTAATCCCCTCAGATAATTAATCCCCTGACCCGTGCAGGCAGCACAGGTAACTGGGACCCAGCTTCTCCAAGCTGCACGAGGGAGCCGCTCCGTGCCGGAGAGCAGCCCCAGCGCCTGGGGACAGAGCCTGCCACTGACACTGCAGCAGCACCGCGCCAAGGCGAGGGGACACAGGGAGGGACAGCGTCACCCCACGCCACCCTCGGGGCCCTGCACACCTGGCAGCGAGGAGGAAGCCCAGTGCCCGAGGCACAGCTGCCCCGGGACCCTGGGTCACCCCACGCGCCTCTGGAAGAGCGCTGCAGTTGATGGAAAGGTCAGCCGGAGCTGCTGCGCTTCTGTTTCCAGCCCTCCTCCGCGAGCTGCAGAGTTTCTGAATTAATCTGGGTCTTTGGGCTGCTCGGCTTTTATTGCCATTTCTTAGGGCAAAGCCCAGCTTTCATGCCACAGCCCACGCAGCTGAAATCCCCAGACAAGTTCAGAGTGCTTTTTGCAATTCGCCTTTGCCCTTACTCATCCCAGAGCGCTCCCTTAAGTGTCTCCTAAAAACCTAAGGAAGGAAATGCGCTTAGTCTCCTCCTCATTCCCTGCTGCCTGGAACATTTTAATCAGGATCGGCCGCCTGCTCCCCCTGGAACAGCACTGCTTTGTAGGACTGTGCTCCACAGGTCACTCCAGGGGGTCAGCCTGCACCAATCCCCCCCTCCCCAAACCCTGACCTCTCGACTTGCGGATGCCAGAGGGCAAGAAATCCTGCTTCTGTGCAACAAGGCATTGTTAAAGGGAAAATTCCTCTTTTTTTTTTTTTCTAAATCCTTTCTAAATCTGGGAGAATTGGGATTGTTCAGCCTGCAGAAGAGAACGCTTTGGGGTGACCTAATTGTAGCCCTCTGGGACTCGAAGGAGCTGCAGGAAAGATGGAGAGAGACTGTTTAAAGGGGCCTGGAGGGACAGGACAAGGGGGAATGGCTTCCCGCTGCCAGAGGGCAGGGTTAGATGGGCTATTGGGAAGGAATTCTTCCCTGTGAGGGTAGAGAGGCCCTGGCACAGGGTGCCCAGAGAAGCTGTGGCTGCCCCCGGATCCCTGGAAGTGTCCAAGGCCAGGTTGGCCGGGGCTTGGAGCAGCCTGGGATAGTGGAAGGTGTCCCTGCCCATGGCTGGGGGTGGGAATGGATGAGCTTTAAGGTCCCTTCCCACCCAAAGCATTCTGTGACTCTGTGAATCTGTGATCTGTGTGTTTATTGCCCCACAGCAGAAATCATCCCACATCCATCAAAATCAGGCAGGAATTTGCTGACCCCGCTCAGACACTGCAGGGACTGAGCCAAAGCCTGGAAACCCACACTGGCCACCCCATCACAACAGAACCCCTTCCCTTAGCTCAGTTTCACTTAAGCACAGGAGGGGGAAGAAGGAAATAGCAAAAAAAGGCATTTAACTAATAACTGGAAACTCTGTGTTAAACTAATCAGGGCACTGCACTGGGGCAGGAGAGCACGGTAACCACACAGACACAACCCACCATGCCCTCCTGGCAGGATCAGCTGCTCAGATCCAACAGCTCACAGCTGTCAGCGCTGGCAATTTGCAACTGGAAAGTCTCAGGGAGGGCTGATTAATGGCTGCACTATGGAATTTCCATGCCTTCACTTTACACCGGCAGCTTAGCAGTGAGGGAAACCCTGAGGGAAAACCAGGGAACAGGGGAGTGGGGGCAGGAGAAAGAAGCTCCTCTCAGACATGCCCAAGGCAAGGAGAATCCTCGGGAGGATGCTCCCTTTCCAGTGGGGCTTCAGCCTTATCAGCAGCAAAGCGGGCCTCCACATCCTCAGGAAATGCTGCAGGTGGGAAGTGCTGCAGTGACATCCTCCAGAGCCCCAGAGAGCCCCGGGGTCACCCAGCACTGCAGAGGCCACCATGGCCATCGCGCAGATGGGGCAACACCACCCGTCCTCCTTCCACCTCTTCTTCCCCTCCAAAACAGAAGGGTGAGGGTCATGCAGCGTCTCCAACACTGCTTCCACCCTCCTCCCTGCGCAGTCCTGGTGCCACAGGCAGGGACCAGCAGCCTTTACAGGGACAGACTGTCAGGAGACACCTCTGTCCCACCAGGGCACACGAGCAGCCCTAAGGACATGCAGCTGAATGGGCACGGGGCAGCGCCAGCCGTAGGAAAATCCCAAATCCTTCATGGAGGGCAAGTCCAGCACTGGCCCAAAGTTCAGGGACACACTGGAGAAACACCCTCCTTGCAAATCATCCCTGGAAACATCGTGTGGCCAAGCTTCACGTATCCAAACCATGAGCTCTACTTCACACCTGGGGTTTTCTGAGGGTTTTTTTAGTGGGTTGGTTATTTTAACTGCTGCTGGGTCCATGTGACAAATTTTAAGCATGTGAGACTTGAATCCTCATGACTAAAGAGGCAGAGAAAAGGGGGGGACGTGTGGTGGGACACACATGATGCCACAACAGACACCCACGCAGTTAAACTATAAAAACCTATGAGGAAGCATAGCACAGAACTTCTGTCCCAAAAGTAGCAAAGCCTTAATTTTTTCTTTCTTGAAAACATCTCGGTCACTGAAGAAAGCAAAAAATAAAATAAAAGAATGGAGTCATGGTCTGACACGTCATTTGTACTTACCTTGGCAAGATCTGGTTCTCCAGAGGTCTGACAGCTCCTAGGTGAACACAGCAGCTCCGCAGGGACAGGGTTTGACGGCGCTGTCTGCACGGATCCCTGGAGAGAGGGGCTGACTTTTCCTTCTGGGTAGTCCCATTGACAACAGATTTTGGCCTTCACCGTTCCTCCATGTGACTTCTCCGCGGCAGAGGGGTCTGGAGGGGAGTCAGCAGGGGACACGGGAGGAGCCTCTCGCGGAGCTGCCTGCACGGAGAGCGAACACGGGGCTGACACGGAGCCCGCGGCACCGCAGTTTATGCAACGCTCACGACTGGTGCTTGGCTATGAAGGAGGGCTTGCCATGGAAACTGCAAGGAGCCGGTTTGTTTGAGGCGCAGAGCCCACGTTTCAGCGAGAGCTGCTCGCAGGCAAACATCTGAACTGCACTCAAGGCTTTCCATTCCCACGTGCTCCCCAGAAGAGGCCAGTCCCACCCAGAGGCTACGGCAGGCTTCCGAACAAAGACGTTTGGAATCGTCCCTCCCTACAGTCAGAGCCAGGTGAGATGAAGGAAGGCATCCACCACTGTAGGGTTTGGAAAGAAACCCCCAAGGGACCACGGAGGCTTCGCAGGCTGCCAGCCCACATCAGCTCCCGGACTGCAGAGCCGCTGGGACCAGTCCCAGCCCTGCAGAGCCCGCGGTGAGGCGGAGTGACCCAGTAATCCAGTTAGGCTGTCTAGAGACATCAACCAAAAGGGAAGGGGAAGGAAGGGAAAAGGAACAGGAAAAAACTCTGCCTAAAGCAGAGTGAATCCTCACCACTGCCCCAAGCTGCAAGCAGGGCCTCAGCTGGGAGCCAGTGGCTGGGAGGGAGGCACAGCATCCTGCGGAGAGCCCAGCCTGGAGCCCCAGCACCAAGCACAGGAGCTCCCACTGCTGCACGGAGCCCAGACGTGGAGACTGCCCTTCCTAACCAGTCTGGTCAGGAAAGCTTGGAATGGTGACTCCAGCCTGTTCCGGCTGCTTCCCTGGCTTCTGTCATACAGCATTCAGCCACTGCCAGGTATTCTGAGGAGTACAGTACCCAAAAACCACGTGGCTGCAACGGGACTTGATGATCCTCACGAGTCCCTCCCAACTCCAGATATTCCATGATTCTGTGATCATTCCTTCTGAACACAGCTGGGTGGCCGAGGCTGCTCCTGGGAGCCCTCCCTCAGGATTCCTGCTCCCTTCTGCCCATCTCCAAAGAACATCCATCCCATGGGTGCCTCACATCACACATAAACACAAACAAGCCCAGGAGAAAGCACCTATCCAGCCTGAAAGGTCAGAGCATCCAGGAAGGGAAGTGCAACCTGGGAAAAACCCCACCATGGCAAAAAGGGGATTTCTGGGTAAAACAAGTGGTTAACTCCAGTGGTTTTCACATGCCTAAGAAATGAGCGCGGCCAAAGTGCTAAAAACACATTTCAGGAAACTTTCTAGCTGGACTCTGGCTTCTGCTGAGACAGGAGGTCATGACAGACTCAAACCCAGAGCAGGAGATCACAGCCACCAATGGATTTGTGTGTGGGTGAAAAAGCTCAAAAGCACAAAACCATCACCTCAGCCCCCATGCTGGAAGCCCAGACAGCATCATCTGGGAGTTGAGAAAACAACAAAATTAAAGAAAAAAGCCTTATAAATGCCGTTGTTCTGGGAAATTAGAACCCTTAATAGGAAAGTAAACATCAGGCTTGTTCTAGATGACGGTAACTATCAGCATGTCAGGGGTTTCCTGGTTTCTCCGTTATCATAACAAAAGCATCTTGCTCGAACTGCAGGAGTTAAAAGTGCAGAACATCCTGAGTTCCCAGAGATAATTCTGCAAACAAGGAGTGACAAGGATGCGCTTCCACCACCGACTTATTTCATGAATAACTTTATCAGCACTTTCACTCCGCAGGGAGATCCACATGTTTTATCAAGATGGATTTACAATCCAAGATCTGGGTTGGAAAGCATGACAGGCTGAGGAGCTGGGCATTAACCTCTTGCTTAGAAAACTCCTTCTCTGGAGTATTATCCAAAGGGATCCTTTGCTCTGTATCCTGTGACACGAAGGAAGAGGAGGCACCAAGGAAGTTGAGCATGGCCAGCAGCTGCACAGGCCCAGGGAGCCACCAAACCCTCAGCAAACACAACATTTTTGTACCCTCTCCACGGACGATTAGCAACAGAGCCCGAAATGTCAAAACCCGACTCTTAATTACCGAAGTCGGCACTTAATGACTCCAATTACAATTTCCACTGATTTCTGAAAATTGGATTCTCCACTGCACTTGCCGTGTTTAAATGAGTTTCTTACCTCGTTTGTGGTAATTATACTCTGACAAACTAATTTAAAATACAGTAGAGATTTCTAAAATACTACTTAAAAATAGTAGGGATTTAAGAACAAAACATTGCTTAAGCCTCCCCCTTTCCATATTTTTTATCATGTTCCTTTCAGAGCCCAGGAATGCAGAGGGTTAAAAGATGAGAGAGACAAAGGACAGTATTTTGTCAAAATGCCATCGAAAGGGTGTTTTAGAGGTAGGAAATAGTTTTATTTCCATGATAGAAACTCACTGTCTTATCCCCCTATATCACAGAAATTAACTTCTTTTATCCTAAATCCTCCCAGAAGCTGCTCTTCTCAGGCTCACCATCAGCAGAGCCACAGAGGAGCCCAGCAAGGAGGAAACAATTCCATTTCTCAGGCACAACTAACAGCTCTGTCTCTCACCTGCACGCTGAGACCTACCACCAAAGCTGCCTGTGGGGTGAGCCTGGCTGCAGGATGCAGCTACAACGCCTCCCCTTTATCAGGGAACTATTTCCCATCTCCTGTTCGTAATTAGTAAACAAAATGGAAAAGGATAGGAGGGTCCATTTCAAGAAGCTAAGCCACCAACAGAAAGAACACAATAAAATGTGGTGTTTTAGGGCTCATACGATACAGACAGAGAGCAGCGACTTCTCCAGCTGCTCCTCGCAGTGATACCTTTGCATTCTGCTCGTTTCTGCTTTATTTTCATTGTTGTCTTCCACAGATACCCATTACTCAGCAGCGGCTGTAGGATTTTACGTTCACATATGGTTTAAAGAGGTGGCTGTTTAATGTTCCCTACATGTAAATAACTACATGCTGCTCCAGTCGCTGCTGAGCAAGTGAAGGAACGATTAGATTATAAATCTCCAGCACAGAAACATGTCAGGTTGGTTTTTATCTACAAACACATTAGAGCTTACACTGGGTTACATTTCCTATCTTCCCTTTTACCCACAAATTCCCATTGCTTTTAATGAGCATATAAAGCAACCAGCAACAGGAAAAGTTATCCCAGAAAGCAGGAGTCCAGGAGAGCAACCAGTATCCTGCAGCCATCCCTTCTTGCCTGGGGCAGGGTTTTTGCCACGACAGCGCAAAGCAGAATCCAGACTGTCAATTCCAAGAACTGTGATGTGGGTGCTGGGAACCCCCACGGCAGAGTGGGGAGCAGGAGCCCTGAGCCCTGTGCTGGCACTGCTGGGGCCAGCAGTTCTGGGAAGCTTCTGAGAAGCCAGTTCTGGGCTTCTCACTCCAAGAGAGACCTGGAGGGGCTGGAACGTGTCCAGCAAAGGGAATGGAGCTGGGGAAGGGGCTGGAGCCCCAGGAGAGGCTGAGGGAGCTGGAAAGGGGCTCAGCCTGGAGAAAAGGAGGCTCAGGGGGGACCTTGTGGCTCTGCACAACTCCCTGACAGGAGGGGGCAGCCGGGGGGGTCGGGCTCNCCCAGGGAACAGGGACAGGAGGAGAGGGAACGGCCTCAAGTTGTGCCAGGGGAGGCTCAGGTTGGACATCAGCAGGAATTTCTCCATGGAAAGGGTGCTCAGGGATTGGAAGGGGCTGCCCAGGGAGGTTTGGAGTCCCCATCCCTGGAGATGTCCAAGGAAGACCTGGACGTGGCACTCAGAGCTCTGGGCTGGGGACAAGGTGGGCATCGGGCACAGCTTGGACTCGATGGCTTTGGAGGTCTTTTCCAACCTCAGTGGTTCTGGGATTCCATGATTCTGAGCCTGGGGAAAGGCCCCATGGGATAAGATGGCAACTCCTGTCCCCTCCTGGCTGGTGCCCCGCAGGAGCTGCTGCACAGGGAGCCAGCTTCACCTCCAGCCAAAAGCAACCACAAGAAAACCATGGAACCACAGAATGGTCCGGGCTGGAAGGGACCTTCAAGCCCAGCCAGTCCCAGCCCCTGCCATGGGCAGGGACACCTCCCAGCAGCCCAGGTGGCCCGGCAGGGCAGCACAGCATGGCAGGAGCCAGGAGGGCAAACACCTGCATTTCAAATGACTCTGCTTTTCCTGTATTTGTGGCATAACCCCAGCGCTGTTGCTGGAAACCAAAACACGTTTTTCAGTGTAATTTATCATCTATTTCACATGGCTGACGGTATTCATTTCAAATCAAAGCTCCCAGGCCAAGCACATTAAAACCATTTCTGTTTTTCAGAAGTGAATGCCACGAGGACCAGGAGCAGCATTAACATACCCACTCACATTTCCAGCCTGTCCGGTATCAGAAACCAGCACAGAGAGAATAATCTTTTGAACTTTCCAAGGTGGAGAAACACTCTTTAAATAAAGAGGAGATACATAATTCCTTGCTCAGCTGGTCTCCCTTCCTTGCTGAGCCATGACAGACCATAGGAAACACCCCTGATACTCCCCAGGACTTGCAGAGCAAGGAAAGCAAGGCAGAAAGCTCTCCCTGGATCCCAGGAAGACATCCTAAGCCACAGGTAAATAGGAGACCTCCATCACAGGCACCCCCAGGCAGCCCATGCTGCACCCACAAAGGCACCAAAATCACTCAAGTGTCACCACAAACAGGTGCCAGGGCTTCCCCTGCAAGCACCTGCCTGGGTGGTGGGTATAGAAATCCATCCGTGGTGACAAACAAATGAGCAAAACCAGGGAAAGGCTCACGGCGCAGAAATGAAGACGCTAATCAAGAAGGCAGGATGGACTGAAAAAAACCCTTTGGCCTGTGGAAGCAGGCAGTAGATAGCCTGGAACAGGGTATTAATTCAATTTATACAAATGCAGTCCAAGCTATCAAGTTTGGGCATGGCCTCTCTGTAGTGAGCAGTCATTGGAGTGACTGCAAGAGCTACGAGATCCAAAAGATCCAACAGCTCCTCCAGACCGACACTGCAGAACGAGGCTGGGAGGAAGCCCAAAGCTGCTCAGGGTTGCCTTTTCCCTCCCCATCCTACCTCACACTCTCCTGTCATACAAATGAGGAATCCTTGCCCAAATCCAGCTCCTGTACCCGATTTCTGCCGACCTAAAGTTATCCTGCAGCAGATGATGGATCTCTTCCTACCCCAGCAGCCTCTGTTGCCTGGCATCGCTCTGCATATTAATGATCCCTAATGACACCTAAAAGCCTCTGCAAAGTCTCATATATGGATTTTACCACTTAGTCTGAAGCCATAAAGAGCCAGCAATGGCAGAGAGTGTTTAATGACCAAAACCAAGCAAGGAAAGCATTCATTAAGACATCATCTGACTCCTGTGGAAAGGGGCATTAAGATGATTTTTCTCCTGGACCAGTGGTGGGAGGTGAGGAAGGTGATGAGCAATATTAGTTTGAAAGGGATCTTTAAAATATGCATTATTTTAGTTGGCAGAGAATAAGTCTATTCAGTGGAAGCAGGGGAGGGGGAAAAACAGTCAGGGGAGTAAAGGAAGAGAGCTGCTTGCCCGTGACATTGTCAGCTTCGGACAGTGATGGAAGATTAGTCCTCAGGAATATAAATCACCTTCAGCCAGGGCTCCTGGAATGCACTGCTTCCCGTGACTGCTGAAGAGGCACTGTCAGCTGATCCTCACCTCTCGAGATCAGGATGATGACTTGGGCGGGATAAGGCTGAAAAGAGGGGTTAATTAAACAAAGAGGCAAATAGGCAAGAGACTTGAGGAATTGATTAGACAATGAAAGTAAATTACTTGGCAAAACAACCCTGGTATCACATCCAAGAGATGCAGTGCTGTTCTAGTGATTGATATTCTCACTGGATGTTCCTGCAGCAATGGGGAGTGCTGGGACATTTACTGGGGTAAATGAAATCACAACCCAGACACCTCCTTTTCTACCCTGTGCAAGGAGAAAAAGCTGCCAGGGACCTCTTCATCCAGAAATCAAAGCATCACCAAGGACTTAGGAAAATGATCACTTTGCCAAGTAAGGCTCAGAAAAATACATTCATCAAGCTTCTGTGGCATTTGTCGTTCGCTTGCCTGGAAGAACAGCGCCTCAACACTCACACAGGTGACCAGAACCAGAACCCCAGTGTCCTTCCTCATTTCTGCTCTATAGCTAGACTCCGTATTTTCCACGCTCTCATGCAGATCTATTTCTGTTTGTTTGCGAAGTCACATGGCCAGGGAAGGCCCAGAGCCTTGGGAAAAAAACATGTCAAACATAGACCATGCCTATATTACTCATCCAAAGGTTATTTAATGTTTTGGGGTTTTTTTAAGATACCAGTAAAGAAAAGAGATTTCAGTCTGGTTTCAAGTCCGGAATCATTGTGTTCATGAGGTCAAAACTACAGCTGGTATAAATTTACTTCCCACCGCCATCAATCCCAGCGTCTGAGCGCTGAAACATTCCGGCCGGCCGAGCAGCGACGGTGCAGACTGCCCTGCACTTTTAACCTTGATTATACATAATTGTTAATCACTGACCCATTCTCCGGCCGCCCCGGTTGCTAAGCGACCCGTTTTTGCTCCAGATACTTTTTCAAGCTGGTTAAGAAATGGCCAAAAGTCAACGGAGTGAGGATTGAGACTAATGGGGACAGATCTTGTCTGAAGCGATGGAGACTCCCGCACGCCTCTACCCAGCGCGTAATGAAACACTCAGGAGTAACACCTTGGCACCTCTGAAAGCCCCTCGGAGCAGCCCCAAGGCTCGCACACCTCCCAAGGAAACCCAGGCTCCTAATGGGAATGTAATTACCCTCCCTGGCAGGAGGGCAGGGACTTCCAGAGAGCAATGATTAAAAATAATCAGGTAGAATTAATCAGGTGAGGGTAGAAATTGTCCAGCCCATGTTTCTGCGCCCACGTCACCTCTCAGCCCTCCCTTCCCAGCTCCCCCGTGCCCTGCCAGCTCCCAACTGTGCCCAAATTCCTTCTGCTGCTCCCTTCAACAGCCTGCCAGCCCACCAGGATCCTCTGGATTTGCAGGAAGCAAACTCACAACTCAAGGACTTTCATCCTTCTGGCAAACTAAGTTGAGTGGGATGTAGGGCAAGATCCACAGTCCTCCCTGTGCCATCTACCTCTGATTTTCCCTCTTTTTTTCCTTTCTTTGGAAAACATCCTAAGAAAGGGCAACACTTCCTGTGTCCTATAATCTCAGGGCAATCTCGCCCTGCTGTTCCACTCCTGTATCACCCTCTCATGAACAGCCACTGCGGTGTGTCGTGATGAGCTACAGAAACACCACGTCTGTCCTATACAAACCAGTGGTTAAAATGCTACAGAGTCACACAGAAGCAAGACTGAGCAACCACATGAATTGTTAAGAAGGAACTGAAAAAAAATTCAGGATATGCAAAAAACAGGAAAACGCCCAGGTTCTGCTTTTTCTGCCTTTTCTCCTTTTAAATACAACCTCGTGGTGTGGGTTATGGGCACAACCGGAGTTACTGGTGTAACCAGTGTAAAGCAGAGCTTTGAGATCAGGTTCCCAAAGCATCCGAGCACTTCAGTAGGAGGCTGTGGCCATGTGCCAGAGCGGGAACTCCAGCAGCTGAACATGTTCTTGTTTGCATGAACTGTTACCAGTTCAATACATTGATGCAAACATGCCTTTTTTGGCGTTTTGGGGGTTTTTTAAAGTTTTCCTTTAAACCTTCAAGAAAACGTAAGCACAGCATAACATGTCCAAGGCCAGGCTGGAAGGAGTTTGGAGCAGCCTGGGATGCTGGAAGCTGTTCCTGCCCAAGGCAGCAGGGTGGAACCAGATGATCTTTAAGATCCTTTCCAACCCGAAGCAGTCTGTGATTTTCTGATTCTGTAAAGTACTGGGGTACGTAGACCCAGACTCAAAGGCTTCCACAGCTTGTGCCTCTCTTTTCCTGTCACAAATTGTCTTCTCACCAGAAGGAGCTCGGGCTACACCACCAATGTTTTATGAGTACCAGATATGACTTAAAGTACAATTTTGTGAGGAGGAGGGAGGTTTGGACAACAGGATGATAGCCAGGGACAACAACCAAACAAAATGCAGAGAGGTATGAGGATCAAGAGGCTGCTATGAAATGATTAGCTTGGAAAATAAATGATTAAGCATGAAGAAGTCACCCAAAATCGGAGGGTTCCGTGAGTAATTTGACCACTTGTGTTCGGATATTTTTTGATAGTGTGTTATAAAGGAGTGAAAACCTCAGCCCCCTTGCCTTTGCTGCTGCTCCCGGGGCTGGGCGCATTTATGGCACTCGGTGGGAATCAAATCAAGACTCGTGCAGCGCAAAACTCTGTCACTGCCCCGTCAGTCACTGCAGGCAACACGATCCCATCACCTCCAGCTGACCCCGGGAAGTTAAGCATTGTTTCATAAAAAAATCCTGGAGCTTGCTGATGGCAATCTGCCCTCCAGACAGGCCTTGCGCAACCCCGACCCCGTCCCAAGCCAAGGCATGGCCCAGCAGGGTTGGGAACCCGAGACAAACACCCCCAGCGCAGGAGCCAGACACACAGAACCAGGGGCTTCGGAAGGCTGCTGGGATTAAACTGCGGCGTTTCCACCCGTTCTGCAGAGGAAGGGCTGGAGACAACCCAGAGCAGGAAACTCTGCCAAGCAAAACTGCTGGGAGCGGGAGCGCTCACTGCTCACTCCTGCAAGCAAAGCTTCCAGGAAAAGAAAACAAACCCCTTTTGGGCCGAGAAGTGCCTGGAGTACAAAACCTGAGCTCGGCTCCGTCCTCTGCCTTCCCAAGAGTCAAAAGGATCAGTGGGGAGAGCGGCACAGTGCAGTGTATGTCTGCACACAAACAGGCACCGCTGCATCGGGAGGGAGACAGCACAAGTCCTCCTGCCTCAGGGATGCACACGGGACAGAAGGGGCAGCGCTGGCACAGCCACTCCCGTGCTGAATCCCTTCTGCTGAAGAGGCCTTCCATTCCCAAAGAGCCATTAATCCACCACCCTTCAGCTCTAAAATTCATACAAATGATTTTATCCATAATTAATTAAGGTCTCTAAATGTGGAAATTAAATTACCATTTACAGTGCAGGAGGAGATAGCACAGAAAAACCTGGATGGCAGCGACAGCTCTGCACGGATCAGGAGGACATGGGGGGTGAGGACTCTCTGGCAGGCATGTTGAGGAATCATATAGTGAAATCTGCGTTAGCTCAAAATACAGATTTCAGCATCTTTAAAAGGCTGCTCGGGCCCAGTGGCAAGAGACCTTTATGTCTTAGGTTCCAAACTAAACCCAGAACTCAGGTGCCCCTCAGCTCTGCTGTCAATAAACCCCAGGACTTCTCATTAGGAGCACATTTTCAGGACAGCAAAAGCCCCAGCGTTGCTTTTGTCACTTGGCTCCTCTGCCGGCAAACAAGCTGTTGGGAGAACAAAGGAGCCGCTCCTCACCACCGTAACCGACCTCACCTTTCCACTCGGATCAGGCTGCCAGCGGAGGGAGAACATACAGGAAAACAGATGGCCCTGCACTGAACACGGGGCAGAACCCACTCGAGGGGCCGGGAGCTGGGGAGGGAACGGGATGAGCCAACTGCGGCTCAGCACCAGCGCTGAACTCAGCCGTGCCGCCACGGCACAGCCCTGCTGCGACACGAGCCACGGCCGCCAATGCCTGCTCCCTAACTCGAATGGGAAAGATGGGGAAAAGAGGTTTTGCTTCTCATTTCAATGGCAAAGGAGCATCTGAATTGGTGGTGGGGATGATTCCATGGTAGTTTCAAAGCAACTCGTTCCCATCCCTGATGCACTCAGTAGCAGAATCCAACACAAGAGTGGGGATCTTCTTCCCTTACAGCCAGCTCCTGGCTTGCCCAATTGCCAAGGGATTTTTAGGGTGAGAAGATGGTCTGTACGCAATTACTCAAAGAGACCAGGAAACAGACGTGCCCCACACGTTCCAATGCTCAGCCGGGCAGGCAGATTGCAGAAAGGGTAATGGCCATGTTGAAACTAAGCAAAGAAGAAAAGGTTCATGTACGCGACCTTCCTGGCTCTGAGCAGCCAACAATAATGATGCACCAAGTACAGGGAAGTTTCAGGGTTAGTTTCCCCCCAAAAACCCTTAGAGAAGTCATTGAGGGCTGAGTGGGTGCCTGTGCCAACAGGCTTCCTTGCAGAGGGAACAGGGGGAGGCTCCTTGCAGCACCCCAGAGGAGCCTTTCGGGATCAGTCCTCGCTTGGCAAGGCAAACCCACCATGCCAAGGAACAGCACAGGCATGTTTGGTGCTGGAAAAGCAGGCTCTGGAGAGATTGAGAATGTGGATAGCAGGAACAAGAAGAACTGCTCCGTCTGGTCCCTCCTCCTCACGCACCCATGGCCACGAACCCGCTGTCTGTGTGACTCCAGCCACCTGGTGAGTCCCTTCTGCCGCTGGCACACGAAGGATGCGGGACTGCGCGAGGGATCCACGTCTCCCAGCCTGGTGTGATTCACGCCTTCAGCTCCACGGGAGCCCGGGTCAGTTCCTGAGGGGCGGCTGCTCCGTGAACACAGTCAGAGGTGAGCGCTTCCAAAGCGCCTGCGGGCACACTCGCACGCACGCAGAGATACAACTGAGCACCAAAAGAAACGCAACGCCCGTGGAACAGGCAGGGAAAACCCACGGCTAGCTCCCTGCAAGATATCCAGCGGACAGAGTGCAAACACAGTTCCGTTCTCCCTTCCAGTTCAGGCTGTTCCGGCTGCTGATGGTTTCAGCCCCACAGAGGCCAAGGCTGTACAAGTCTGTCCAAGTTCTGTATTTACACACCACGAGTGTAAGAGTTCAGCAGATGCCTCAAGTGCAGTTGGTACTTCCGTGCCATACCCAAGGGAGATGATCTCTGTGTGTCTGTACCTCCAAGCTCCAGCAAGCTCAGTGGTCACAGGGGAGCTGAACAAAACCCTTGGATTTTAGTTGGAATGAACAAAAATTTTATAGATCCAGCTCAAATTGAGTCCAGGGAAGGGCAACAAAGCTGGTGAAGGGTCCAGAGGGTTAAGTCTGATGAGGAGCAGCTGAGGGAGCTGGGAAAGGGGCTCAGCCTGGAGAAAAGGAGGCTCAGGGGGGACCTTGTGGCTCTGCACAACGCCCTTACAGGAGGGGACAGCCGGGGGGGGCGGGCTCTGCTCCCAGGGAACAGGGACAGGAGGAGAGGGAACGGCCTCGGGCTGCGCCAGGGAAGGCTCAGGTTGAACATCAGCAGGAATTTCTCCATGGAAAGGGTGCTCAAGAATTGGAAGGGGCTGCCCAGAGAGGTTTGGAGTCCCCATTCCTGGACGCATCCAAGGAAGACCTGGATGTGGCACTCAGTGCTCTGGGCTGGGGACGAGGTGGGGATCAGGCACAGCTTGGACTCGATGATCCTGGAAGTCCTTTGCAACATAAATGATTCCGTGATTCAGTGATGCCAGCATCAAGACAGTACAAAATAACGAGACATGCATAGAACTCACACTGCATAGAAACATCCCTCCCACACTGAGGGAGGCCCCTCCAAAGGCAGCTCTTATGATTTGCAGGCAAATCTCTTCTTGAACACCTCAAGAGTTGCAGCCATGTCCCAGGCACTCAGGAGAAAGATATTTCCAGAAAGGATTTGCTGCTACACTCCCTAACCAGCACAGCTCTTTCTGGAAAACACTGCTTTGTGAAGCCTAGCTTAAATCAGACCCCACTCCTGGAAAACACATCCTCACTTCCCATTCCCATCTCACAAACCTAACGGGACTGCTTCCATGGATGTGCTACACCATCCCCAGGCCTGCCCCAGCACCCCGTAAGCCTTCGGGAAGCGTGAGCAGGGAGCGCCGTGCCCAACTCCCGGATTTTGTTTGCACATTTGCTGTTTCACTCAACAGCGGCTAATTCCCAGCCACGTGGGCACCGTGGTGCTCAGAGCCCCCGAGCTCCCTGCTCGGTCTGACCGCTGCCATCCTCATTCCTGCCCCCAGCACCAGCTCAGGGAAAAGCCACCAGCGTTCTGACTCGGACAGCCCAAATCCCAGACACTTCCCAGCAGCACCAACGCAAACTCAGCAGGCAGGAAAACAGCAATTTCCTCATCGGAACAACTTCCATTCACAGCAGGACCCAAAACAGCAGAAACACCTTCTGCAAACCACCCTCACCAAAGTGAGAGCGCCTCACACATCATAAATGCTACCTCTGAGCTGGGCATCAAGGGCTTTGCTTCCTAATGAGCCTTTTCAAACCAGAGCAGACAATGACCACAAAACAATTACAAAGAATAATACTGGAAAATGCCCATCAGGAAGAGCACACGAAAAAAGCTTCAAAAGAGAAAAAACTTCGACAAAGACACTCCTCATTTTTATCCAGCTACAGACAGTACTAATTTAAGGGAACACATTTGACTGAAAAGCATAGAATCATAGAATAGAATTTGTTTTAATTATGTAACAGACTTCCCACACAAACAAATCCAAGCTATGGAAAACGCTTTTAAAATGGCACGAGTTGAGCCAAAGAGGAGAATGTGCCACAGTAATTAATGCTTCTTTGCAATCTCTACAAGGTATTCACCATTTGGTTTTGCCCAAGGGAAATAAACACTGCTGCAAAGTGACATAAAACACTGCTCCAGAGTAAAATCTGTCTCTGCCCCGTCCCGATTTCTCCCTGGAAAAATCCGCACGTGCACATGAGCTGAGAGAAGCGGGTGAGCTCCGGAAGGCACTTCCCAGACTGGGCACTCCCTCTCCATCCCTGGCTCCCTGTGCCAGCACTGCCAGGGCACCCAGCAAGGGTGGCAGGGGACCGGTGGCCAGGCCCTGTCCTCTGTCACAGAGGTTCCTGGGGCTGCTTTGGGACACCAGGGCTCCGCTGCCCCTTCCCACCAGGCAAAGCCACCACAGCCGCTCGTGGTGTGGCAACCAGGGTGGAAAGGAGAGGCAACCACTGTCACCCCCACTTCAGGAAACTGCCTTCAAGTACAAAACTTTTTATTTCAGCTCCATTTCTACCCAGCTGAAGCATCCCAAGCTGCCTGGGGGTATGGGCATAAACATCAAACGCGTGGGGCGGCGTGAGGCGCGTCAGCAGCTGCCCCAGCCACAGCAATGCCAGAGACAACTGCTAACCCAGCCATGATCGCCAGGATCCCAGGGAATTGCACGCACAGGAAAAAAGAAAAAAAAAAAAACGAGATAGATATATAGATAGTTAAGAAGAAAGCGCGGCACGCAATTAAAAAGAAAAGAAGAATATAAAATTTCTTCACATCAGAGGCAAAATCATCACCCAGGCTATTGCACTCCATTAATTTTTTAGCAGTGCTACCCATTCAAGGCAAATATCAGACAGAGAATTTATACTTCAAGTCTTTTGAAGCAAACCTTCTTCCAGAAAAAAGAGAAGCGACCTGATAGCAATCCATTTGCAGTGAGGAAAAAAGGGATTCCCTCTCACACATAGCAAAGTCAGCAGGAAAACTCCCCGATTATTGCAGGCTGGTTTCAGCAATACATCTGATTTGAAAGGGGCTCAGAAGCCAAGGCTTAAAACAAGCCAGTCAAGTCAAATACTTCTGCAGTGAAGGGTTCAGAGGTAGTGGTTTTTTGGGAGCTTTGACATACTTATTTATTGATCTTTTTTCTCCCCAGTTTGTGACACTGTTATATCAAAAGCTCAATCTAAACCCCAAAGGGGAAAATACCAGTTTATTGTATTTTTATATACCGTTTAAATGGCAGGAGGAGATTTTTGGACCCTCCCTCAGGCAGCAGCCCCAGATCCAAGCTGCCTTCCCAAGAAGAAGCCAAAAGCTTCTGTTACTGGGATGCTCACGCAAGCCCTCCTTGCTTTAATTAGGGGTTAGTCCCGATCTCCTTGCCTGTGGAGAAGGAATTTAACAGTGAGAAGGACAACTTTATAGCCCAGCGAAGGTTTGACATGAAACACAGCCCAAATTCCCCCAGCACCTAAACCATTTCCAATGGGAATTCCCACAGCCAGGGAAGGGAGAGCAACAGCAATTCCATAAAGGCACAAAAAGTGCAAAGCAGAGCAACGACCTCCCATCACAGACTTGTCCTGCTATTCCAGCACAAGCTCCTTTTGTAAAGAAAAAAAAAAAAAAAACAAATTTCTGCTTAAAATATATTTTTGGAGGTTACACAAGGGATGTTTAAAAAACTAAAACCCTATAAATTCCTTGTTAAAAGGAAACATCCTGAACGAAGGCCCTAGGAAGAAATAAAAACAAACTCCTGCCAGAGTTGGACACCATTGACTCCAGACCCCTCTGCTGAATGCACACAAGGAGTCTTCAGGCAGGGCTTCCCCTGCACTTCCGAGTGTTCAACTCCTCTGCTCTTAACACTGCAGCAAATAAATAAATCAAATTGAATACTGTATGCATGAGTAACTCCTGACTTCAAATATTTATCAAAGACTATTCTCGTTCCCCCCGATGTGGGTCATCCGCAGTGCCAAGACATCCAGATCCGCAGCAGCGGGGACTAGAGAGGATGAGCATCAGGAATGTTCTTTGCCACCCGGGATCACTCAGAGCTGCTGGTGGGTCTCAGCTACCAGGAGGAAAAGGAGGGTCCCCACAGTCACAGAGTCAGACAGCAAAGCCCAAACAGCCAAACAGGAGGGATGGGGGATCCTGGGGCGCATCGGGAAGAGCATTCCCAGCGGGTCAGGGAGTGATCCTCCCCTCTGCTCAGCCCAGGATCAGGAACATCCCTGGGCAGTGACCAAGCCCTGAACAGAGACCAGAGAGGCTGTGGAGTTTCCCTCCCTGGGGATATTCCACACCCCTCTGGACACAATCCTGTGCCCTGGGATGGCCCTGCTGGAGCAGGGAGGTGGCACCAGGTGGCCCACGGTGGTCCCTTCCAGCCTGACCCATCCTGGATTCTGTGATTCTGGGAAGGGGTTGGTTTGACTGCAGGTTTCTGAGGGAAATCTGCTCCCAAGCGTTACCCTGCTCTGAAGCACCCACACAAGTTAGATGAGCACAATTAAAACGAGCCAGAACAATCCTATTACAGCTAGGCTGGCTAGTTTCTAACACAGACAAGCTTAAATACATACTTAATTAGCTACTTTAAGAAAGCTCAGTAGTCTCTTTCTAGGACCAGCTTTCCAGAACTCAGGGGATCACCAGCAGCAATTTTAAAAGACGAGGAGACAAAACCAAAGCCATTTCCTTCTGCAGCAGAAGCCCCACACAGACCACAGGCACAGGGACACACTGATGCCCTGGGGCTGTGCAAACCCCCATCACAGGCTGCCTCGAGGCCCCTGTGCCCTGGCCGGGGCTGAATGCCACACCTGGAGCAGCAGCCACGTTCCAGGGACCAGGAGAAGCCTCACTCGCCGTGGCAGATAACAAAAGTACCGGCGCAAGCAGCGGACTCCTTATTCCCATTATCCAGTGTGACAGGAAGCTCGCAGCCCCTGGCAGGGTCACTGCAGCTGAACCACGGGGCACAGCATCCTGTGATACTCACAACCTCCCAGTTAGACTCGGATTTATTTTCTCTATCAGCATTTTCTTTGTGAGGCAGACGCTATTGTATATGAAATGCTTAAGCACGCCGGGCCTTCGGGTCACGGGCTGGCCACCACTTTAACACAAATAAATACTGAGAGGTATGCTGGGTTACATTCACCTCAAAATAATTAAAAAAAAAACAAATAAAGACACCACTTGAACCAAAATAGCAGCATGTTTACTTTAGGCCTCTGGAGTGGGAGCAGGTATTGCAATCCAAGTACAAAGAGGGCAGGGTAAGTGGCAGCAGCACTCTGATAACGAGAAAGGGAGATGAAAACAGACACAAACAGCAGAACAAACCTGCAACAGATCTGAAAGGAGAAACTCAAGGTCCGACAATCACTTTGACATCACTGGGATTCTAGCTACATGGATGGAGAGATCATTATCAGTGTTTAAATTCACTTAAGCACTATTTCTACAAGTTATATCTTATTCTGTAAAAAGCAGTTACACAAAACAAGTCTACCTTGGCACACTTTCAGGCCCTGAATTTTAGAACGTTCTAAAGTTAAATGAGAATGGGAAATTTTAATCTCAGCTAGGAGAAACAGTATTTCAAACAGAGAAAACATTGGCACAGGTTAGCAAAAGACAAATTGATTGAATCTCTTTCAAAAGCTCAGAAGAGCAGAAATTATCTTCTTCCACTGAGCTTACAGAGATAATTTTAAAGGAAGGCATCCACTGAGGAGTGGCACTGCCATATCCAAGTGGAAAGACAAGATTTAAGGCTGGATTAGGTTTTGTTGGAGAGCCAGAGGCAGTCCATCGGTATCAGCTGTCCTACACGCTCCGGCCAAGCCAGGAGGTGTTTTGGGGCACCACACAGCGTGACCTCAGTTCTGAGCTTGCATCAGCAAGGAACACCATGTCCCACTGAGGCATTAGAGCCCATGGACTCATCCAAACCTTCCATCTCGACCTGCCACCAGTCAAACCAGCAGCAGTTATCATCCTGGTCTCAAAACATCCAATGGCACATGCAAGAAATACGCTCCACTGGAGCAGGGAGACAGATCAGAGCCCAGCGCTTCTTCATTTCTTCAGAAAGACAGAAACCCTTAATGCCTCAAAAAAGAGGCCATTCCAGCAGCATTTGGCTGTCTGCACTCGTTAAGAAAAAGGTGACCAGTTCTCTTCAACAGGTACCTAAAAATTGGGAGGGAAGGGCACGTGCACCTTGTGCAGGGAAGCAGGAAACAACACACACACACAAGTGCCTCTCCCGTATTTCTGGCATCTTCCCGTTCTGCAATGCTACAGAGCAAAAGGAAAGCCCGAAGCATCCTGCACACAAAAGAAGAAAAGCTGGTCTTGCACAGGGGTAAAGAAGGAGGTGCAGTGCCTGCCCCTGAAGTACAAACAGGTTCAGACACTTTCTCTTACGGAGATAAAGTGTTTCACGCACAGTTCCTCCCACCACCTCCAGCATTAAAGCACTGGGGAAGGACAGAAAGAAGGAAGGAAGTGCTGAGAGAATATTGTACATTTGCATCAGGCACTTGGATGGGGTGAACAGCTCTGTGTCACCTGTATTAAAGACGTGATTAAGTGCACTGACATGCTAGAAATGAAATTTTCAAAAGTGGGGGGGTTGGGGTTTTAGTTTGTTTAGGTTTTGTTTTCTCTAAAAAAAAATGACACAGAATCCTTCCCTTGGGACAACTTGTTCTTTCTATCCACACTGAGGAGAAATCCAGAATTGCCAGCCCAAGCTGAGTGAAGACACTTCTAACTCCTTGACTCCCCAAGTGCCTCTGTATTTTCGTCATCACTTATCACAGAAACTCCCAAGCTGGAAGGGCTCCACAAGGGCCATCCAGTCCAGCCCCTGGCCCTGCACAGACACCCCAACAATCCCACCCTGGGCATCCCTGGGAGCAGTGTCCAAGTGCTCCTGGAGCTCTGGCAGCCTCGGGGCCGTGTCCATTCCCTGGGGAGCCTGGGCAGTGCCCAGCACCCTCTGAGGGGAAGAACCTTTTCCTAAATCCAACATAAACCCCTCCAGACACAGCTGCAGCTGCTCCCTCGGGTAACGCTGATGGTGATTAAATGATCCCTTCTCACAAAGCCCACTGCAGGCCTAGAACCAGAACGAGTCAAGAACAGGCTCTTCCATTTTCGGCACAGCTCTCCAGAGGAAGCAGTTTCACCACTGAAGTACGACTGACAGCCGAGATCGAGAAAATAATTTAGTGATGTGGAGAGAGATGCTCAGCTTAGCAGAGCAGCACACCAACACCGGTGCTGGGAAAGCCCTGTGCAGACCCCAGGCAGGGCAACACCCCTGGGTAACTCTCAGAAATGCTTAACGACTCTCATTGCTTCCTTGGAAAACTTTCAAAAGTACAAAAAATATAGGAGTTTCCAGCTTCTGCTTGGGAGAAGGGTTATATTCTTTTTAGGACAGCCTAAAGACACTGCCATCCATCACGGACATTAGGCTGAATCGCCATCGGTGCCATTGCTTCCCTCTCATTCTAACCCAGGTTTCCCCTGCACAAACAGGGTCACAGAACACAGATGTCTTCCCAAGGCCCCCACCCAGCAGCCACCCCGGTTTGCAGCTGGCTGCTGACAAACCCTTTCACACAAGCATTCCCCTCGAGTGGGGCACAGAAACCCAGCAGGAGACTTCCCCGCACCTCAAAGATTGCTGGTGGCCCAACGGGATAAACAGGTCCCTGTCTGCCTGTGCTGGAGCAGATGAGCCACGAGGCAAGAAATCCACACATTCCTTCTGTCAACAAGGATTTGGGATGATCCGAGAGAGGATCCCCAGCCCAAGCTGCTCACATTATCCTGAGGCTCACTCCCACCACGCATGAGCTCTTCCCTCTCCTGCCCATCCAAACAGGGAATAAATTACCTCCCTGTGCATGAGGCTCAGCTCTTCACCGTTTCCAGAGACCTGGAGCATCTGCAGCAGGCAGATCTCCCGAGGCATTTCATGTCCTGCCATTCCTAATTGCCCACAGGATGATTCCCATTAGGGTGCCCCTGCCTCCTCCGCAGGATTTCAGCTGCTGTGGATCCTAAGGGCTCTCAGCAAAACTCTGCTTTCACTGCTGCTGCCAACCCTTACAGCATGCCAGAGCTCCAGTCCTTCTGGAAAAACATTCTTTCCTCTTTCTCGTCCATCCGTATCCCTTTGTTTCGTCCCCCATCCCAGGATGAAGCAAACAGGTCAGGCAAGAGCCAGGCTCAAGGATGTCCTTCCATGCCTCCAGCACAAAGAACAACCTGAAGCATAATTTCTCTTCAAGAAAATTTGGGTTCTCTGCAGAAAAATTATGGATTTGCTCCTACAGCTACACCAAGCCGAGAGTTTGGTTTTAAGCACAGGGTTCAGTCCCCTTTGCTGCTGCCTCTCCTGCTCCCACTGCAGGGCAAAAGAAGGCAATGGGGAAACCACTGATGAAAAAAAATGAACCTGTAACATGCTCCATTGGAATGGAACAATCCAAGGCAGCGAGAGAGAACCTGTTACCCCAGCAAGCTCTGGTTTCATGTCTGAGCTCTGTAGGGACAGAGGGCCAGATCAAGAAACCAAACTAGCGGGGCCAGGGCCAGAAACAGCCACAGAAGCTCAGCAAGGAGGGAGCAAGTGTGCCAAGGAAGCGTGCAAACTCACCTGGCCAGAGTTCCAGGTGTCCAGCGGGAGGAAGGGCACTCACTTTTCCTCCCAGCAGCAGTCCTGGCACATCTGCCCTACCCATAACCAGAGGACACAAGAGAAGCCCCCAGAAGCCACATCCATCTGCCCCAGGAGACTGGACCGACCAACAGTACAACCAGAGAGCCCTGGGGGGTGGGTGGGGGCAGATAAAGCCTACCTGGAGCAGGGGCTAAGGCAAGGAGATGACTCCCTGCCACAAAAATGCAGACAGCTTATCTATCAGACCCCGGGGGGTCCCTTCTGAGGGATGTTTTTCCTCCTTTTCCAGGAAGAGAAAGGAGGTGGGAGTGTCTTTTGGCACTCTTAGTTAAAAAACACAGAGCAGACCTACTCTCTGTAGGCCAAACCTACAGGCACTCCTCCCACTCCCCCTCCAGGTGCCTCCTCACTCTCAAACCCCTGGACAAGGCCAGAAGGGGAGGACATCAGTGAAGATCCCAGCCTCAGTGGGGAGAAAAGGCGAGGAAAAGGGACAGCGTATGGGATCTGTCAGCTTAGTCAAGCATTTGACTTCACAACTGCAAGCAAGCACTACACAGGTACACTTTTCACCCTCGTTTGATTCAGGGCTGCCCATACTCACAGGGGGTTTTTTTTACAAGGTCTGCTGTCTTAAAAACAGAGCCCAGCTCTGCTTCTGAGAGCTTTGGGGGAACTTCTTTCCCTCTCTGTGGAAGAACTATTTAATGTCTTTGCTGGTGACAAGGACAGCGGGACTGATGACGCTGAGCTCTGGTGGAGTCACACACCAGAGGGAAGGGAGGGGACATCCAGAGGGACCTGCACGGGCTGGAGAGGCGGCACTGTGAGAACCTCGGCACGGCGAGAACCTCGTGGTGTGCAATAAAGCCAAGTGCGAGTCCTGCACCTGGGTCGGGGCAATGCCAAGGACAAACACAGGCCGGGAGACAATGGACTTCCCACTGCCAGAGGGCAGGGCTAGATGGGATATTGGGAAGGAATTCCTGCCTGTGAGGTGGGGAGGCCCTGGCACAGGGTGCCCAGAGACGCTGTGGCTGCCCCTGGATCCCTGGAAGTGTCCAAGGCCAGGCTGGACGGGGAGAAATACAGATGTATTTTACAGTGGAAGAAAAATCAGTGTGATGTGAGAATGCCTCCACAGGAAGAGGAGACTGCACAAAGAGCTGCCTTGTTCATCCAGGTTGAGCTCATTCCAAATCCAACACCGACAAGTGGCCAAAGGAAAACTGTCCTTTCACTCTCCCAAACTTCTGAAGCCTTCTTGTGATGCAAATCAGAACATTCCCCTGAAATCACATGCTGCCGACAAACAATTTCCACATATACGAGAGAAGGAGGAATTTCACACCAAATCCAAGTTGAAAGCTAAACAGCTTTAATTTGGGAAACAAGGATGAAACCACGCATTGCCAACAAATAATTGCCCAAAGTAAAACAAGGCACTCAGCCTCTCTCACACAACCCTTTCAGAGAGGACACAGGCACATCAGGAGGGTTCCAGTGAAATAATTACAATTAATCCATTACTTAATCTCCTAATCACTCCTGAGCAAACACCGTTCTCAGACATTTGTAAACCACAGAATCATCCGGGTTGGAAAAGCCCTCCCAGACCGTGGAGCCCAACCTGTGTCTGATCCCCACCTTGTCACCAGCCCAGAGCACGGAGTGCCACATCCAGGCCTTCCTACCTTCATGGACAGTCCATTCTAATGGAATAATTTCTTTCTGTGAAGAAATTCCTGCTGATGCCCAACCTGAACCTCCCTAAATGACACATTCCTTTTCAAACCATCCTACTCACAAAAATTTCACCGAGAAAAGAACTTAGAGAATGCCGAGGTAACACCAGTTACTTCATTCAAAGACCCAAGAAAAGCAGATTCACAGCCAAGGCCCAGAAGCTCCCCACACTGAGGGTCTCACCCTCCTGTCCAGCTCCTCGGGCTGGGCTTTAAATGGTTCATGGTCCATGAGCTGCTCCACTAAGTGGATGAGCAGAACGCCCAGCAACTCCCTCTGACTCAGTGTATCCCACCTAACGCACCCAGAACAGATTGAAACAGGCAGGGAATGAGCTGAACCGCCCCGTGGGACACAGTAACTCGGTGTTACCAACACCAAGAGCAGACAAGAGTAAGAATAGAAATTCTGGCAGTTTTTGTGACACTTCAGTTCCATGTCTCGCATGGCAGGTTTAGGAAAGTCCTCAAACACCGACTTTTTTCTTTGCTTCATTACCAGAGGAAAGAAAATATTCCAGCACGGGAGCCCTGAAGCTAAAATTAAACCCCTGCAATTTGGGTTCAGCAGAAGTTGGTACAATTCAGATCCCAGCCACAATGAGAGGTCTCCAGCATTATCAACTGTCAACAATTACTACTGGCCAGGCACACAAACCAGCTTTGTTCTGCACTGGAAGCCACAAATGCAAGCAGCAGTAATTGCTACCAAAGGCAAAACACACAAAAACCCAAGCCAGGCCACGCAAAATAACTCTCCAAAGAGGAATGCAGGGATGGACACAGAACTCTTGCTCTCTCCACTCAGAGCTTTAAAAAAACCGAGAGCAAAATCCAACACTGTACACCCAGCAAAGGAAGGGGCTAGCAAGGAAAAAGGATCCTACACTTGGAAGACACTTGTTAACGATTAGGAGTTGAATGCACATTTAATGGAACATCCTGTTCATTAGCGATGGAATTTCATTAGCAGTTTAAGGGAAAGCGACACATGGAAGAGACAAAACACAATCAATTTCTCCTGGAACTGCACACATTGCCACACTGAGCCTCAGCAAGCTCATCCCAAGCCGTATTAAAACCCAAATCAATTAATACTAATTGCTCACCTTATTTTCACAGAGGGATCTTCGCACACCAGCAAGCCTCAATAAAATAGCGAAGACAAAAGGCAATTTGTACAAAAGCAACTCACTTGTCTGGTGCTTTTATATTCGTCTAGCTATGCATTTCATTATGCTGGCAGGTGATTCTGTCAGCTCCAGCATCCTTCCTCACAACACCCCTGAGCAAAGGGGCAGCACGAGGCCATCCCGCTGTTGGAACCCACAGAACAAAGTTTTATAAGTCATGGGAGAAATCCCAAAGCCACTGACTTCATTGCCAGATGTGCCAAGGTGTCAGCGTGACTTTCCCAGGACACAGTGATGGCCGAGCCAGGAAATGTGTTTTACCAAAACAAGCCAGGATTTATGTTCACAGAATCCTGAGATGGTTGGGATCTCTGGAGATCACCCAGTCCAACTCCCTGCCAAGGCAGGGTCACCTGGAGCGGGTGACACAGAACCATCCAGGTGGGTTTGGGATGTTTCCAGAGATGGAGACCCCAGCCCCTCCCTGGGCAGCTGTTCCAGGGCTCTGCCCCCTCCATGGACACAAGTTCTTCCTCAGGCTGGGCTGGAACTTGCTGTGTTTCAGCTCATTGCCATCACTGACAGCTCCCCATGTCTCAGATCAGACACTAAACCCTCTGGATCAAACCCCACTGCCATCTCTTGAAAGCCCGATGGTACCAGAACATTGGATAAAGTGGAAAAGTTAACTGCAGTCAACTCTCTCTGCGGGCTTTTTTTTTCCCTTCCTGTGCTTCTGCAGATTTAAAAGTGCCTCTGCAACTGCATCACACCTGCCCAGACATCAGGGAAGGTTCCTGGAGAAGGAACAAGCTAGAGATG
The DNA here is from genome assembly GCA_013398955.1 of Callaeas wilsoni. Taxonomy (NCBI): domain Eukaryota; kingdom Metazoa; phylum Chordata; class Aves; order Passeriformes; family Callaeidae; genus Callaeas; species Callaeas wilsoni. The sequence goes on along the minus strand of VWPU01010116.1, from coordinate 6,359 downwards.
GAGGCCTCCAGCAAGTCCTGCAGGTAGGAATGCAGAAATGCAGGTAGGGCATGAATTTAGGCTTTCATCGAAGTTAAAAACAGCACAGAAACTCCCCAGGAACTTGCTGGGTGGTCAGGAAGCAGGACTCTCAAGGTTTCAGACACGCTTTCCATAAGCCAACTGAGCTGAGGGGCTGGTGCAGCCAAGCAGAGCCGTGCTGGAACACGGAGGGAGAGGCTTTTTGTCCAAGGCCTCGCTGGTGACCGAGGGCAGCAATTTCCAGGGAAAATCCCAGCAGAGAGTTCAGTGGAAGCACAGAGCGGAAGGGCTGGAGGGGCCATTCCTCCCCGAGCCATTCCAAAGGGCAAAGGCAGCCTAAAATTTGCCTTAGAAGAGGCAAAGTGTGATGGGCTGGAGTATGGGGTAATTCGAAACAACAAAACCTGCCTGCTGCTGCAGCGATGGATGGGTCCCACACACAAGCAGGAACTGGATCCAAGCAGGAATTGCCCTGGCTCGATGAGAGCTGAGTGTCTGGCTGAGCACCGCTTCTAACAGAGGGTGGAAAGCCAGAGGGAGGGCTGAAGCCTTGACAAATCCACCAGGTTACCGTAAAACACAAAAATTAAATGAAAATACTAAAAAAAAGGGGAGGTGGGGAATCGAGAAACTCAAAAGCCAAGCGAAACTTTCCTAACGCCACCGGCTTTCTGCACACTTCCTCCTGCGAATCAGACAGACGAGATACAGGCAGCCAGGATATTCGTGTTCTTGCAGAGTAGGGCTGGTGTAGCAGGAAAAATCGTGGGCAAAGAATTCCGCTACAGCTTTCTGGCACGAGGTTTTACATCTCTAGATATGAGATGTTTTGAGTGAGAGATGAGAGATGTGTTCCAGCTGTGCTTTAACTGGAGCCCAGAGACATTCAGCTGCTCTGTAAAGGTAGTTCCTAAGAGCACTTTTTGACAACAAAGGGAGAGGAAACTCCAGTCATCTGAAAGTGCTTTTGTCAGGCAGTATGAGCACTGACTGAGGCAGCCTGAGACGAGTCACACATCAGGGAAGAAGATTTCTTTCTTTAGGTGCTCGGTTTCGGAGGAGCCCACAGCAGCAGGACTGGGAGAGCAGGGATTTGGCTCCTGGCTCCTCAACCCCTCACACCAGCAGTGCCAAGGGAAGGCAGTCCTGCCCTGCAGCAAGGCACACAATTAGGCAAAGCAAACGACTTGTCAATAAACCCTTGAGCGTTCAATGAGATGTTGCTAATGGGGAGGCAAATGTACACTGTCAGAAGCCCTGACATAGAGCAGCAATCCTCAAGTTATGCTTGATGTTGCTGTGATGAAGCTATTTTCAGTCGCTTTGAATCTTCTTCGGGAAAGGCAGTCTTGGAATTAAAAAAAAAAAAAAAAAAACACTAAAAAAAATTAAAAAAAAAAAGAAGTCACGACTGTTCTGAGCTGAGATGCACACACTTAATCAGTCCAGGTGTTTAAATTATTTATCCATGAGGAGGAAAACTGTACTAATCTTAGGCGCAGAGCATGTGAAGGGGAAAAACAGACACAAAGACATTCCAAACACTGTGATGCAGCAGAGGATCCTCGCACGCACAAGGTAACTGCGGCCAGAGGTGTCCCAAGTGTTTGTTCCTGCAGCCTGGGCTACAAAACTCAAAACAGAGATTTGCTGCTACCAGAAGAAAGGTTTCCCGACTGTGAGGTGAAATGATTGTTTTCAGAATTTTAAAACTGGTTTTTTTCCAAACCCAAACCCAGTGTCTGGGGGCAAGCACAGCACTTCGGGAACTGCTGTGCCCCACGGGAGTGCCACATCCAGCGCTCTGGACCAGCCCGCCCCTGATCACCACCGACACACCCAAAACAGCCCCTCCTGCCCTCTCTGATCTGAGCCTTCTGCTCCTCTCTCTCACCTGCCCAAGCCAAGGGTCTGCCCAAGCTGCAGGGAGACTTCCCAGCTGGAAGATCTTCCCAGCACATCCCGCTGCAGCCTTGCTCCCATGGGAACAAGCTCCAAACCAAAATCCCTTCCCGGTCTGTGCCGTATTACAAAGCTTGGGCTGAGCACAGAGAAATAAAACCCTCCACCTTTCCTTAAAGCAACGCAGGGAGAAGTTCAAGGTATTTCAGCTCACTTCCAGCCACTGCCAGCTGCTGTTTCAATCATTTTGTTTCTCTAATCTGGGCAGCACACCAAAGATCACAAGGTTTGGGTTTAAGTTTCATTTCAAAAACATCTCGCAGGAGAAGAATCATTCCTCCATTTCATTAAGCAAAGCCCATAGGCTGCTGACAGGGCTGCTGCAGGTGGCAGCATCAATTACATACATGGCAAATATGTAAAGAGGAAAACATTGAGCCAGAAGGCTACTAATAAAAATAGAGAGGAAGACCCCTGAGACACCCTCTTTATAATTCCTTTTTACACAAGCCAACGCTTAAAAGTCTCCTGGCTGAGCTTCCCCAAGAAACCTACAAAGCACTTTACAGCATCACTGCTCAAACCAATACAAGTACCCAGCAGGTCCATTTCAAGGGAATGTTGTGTTTGGTGCTGACAAACACTTCACTCAACAAGGCAAAACCAACAAGGGAGCGACGCCCACTGCTCTGAAAGTAACACGGGCTCTAACTGAGCTGAAGTGGGAAAGCGACTTCTTGTTATGCCCAAAGTCCTTGAAATTACTGCCCAGATAAGTGTCTGTGAGGCACTGCAAGAGGGACACGGCTGCACAAGGAGCAGCAGCCAAAGGAGAGGGGAAAGAGAAGGAAAGGAAAAAAATAATAACGGACCAGCCTTCAGCACCATGGCCCGCCCAACTGCCCCCAGGAACAGGGGATCCTGAGCCCCATCCCTTCCTATTTCCAGCCTTCATTTGATGTTTGTTTTCAGCTGACATCAGCCTTCTTACACTGTTTTCCCAGAGTGTATTTTTGTCATTAGTTCTGGTCAGAGACAAGATCACAGAGCCACGGAATATCCCAAGCTGGAAGGGCTCCCCAAGGGCCATCCAGCCCAACCCTGCCCTGCACAGACACCCCAAAGATCCCACCCTGGGCATCCCTGGGAGCGGTGTCCAAATGCTCCTGGAGCTCCGGCAGCCTCGGGGCCGTGCCCATTCCTTGGGCAGCCTGGGCAGTGCCAGCACCTCTGGGTGAAGAACCTTTTCCTGATCTCCAACAGAAACTTCCCTGGCCCAGCTCCAGCCCTTCCCTGTCACTGTCACAGAGAGCAGAGATCGGAGCTGCCCCTCTGGAGGAAGCTGCAAACCCCTGTGACTCCCCTCAGTCTCCTCTCCTCCAGCTGAACATCCCAAGTGCCCTCAGCCACTCCTTGTACGGCCCCTCCAGACCCTACACCATCCTCGTGTCCCTCCTTTGGAGGCTCTCCAGCAGCTTTAGACCTTTCTTATGTTGTGGTATCCAAAACTGCCCCCACTCAACAGGGCACACATAATTCTTCTTTTTTTGTCTTTTTTGCTTGGGAATTTTTTTTTCCTGATTGTTTGGGTTTTCTTAATTAAAGTGGCTTTTGCTGTAACTCTAAGCATAATTACTTCGGGGGCTGACATTTCCCATTCCTGTTCTTGTGTCAGAGGTACACACCTGAAGAAGATCTGCTTGGTCATCCAAGGCTTTTAAACATGTTCCCTGATAAGCACAGCTGCATTTTTAACAGTAGCTGAAATTACAGAATTTAAGAAAGGAAAATTTGATATAACGTTTCATGCTTTAGTTAACAGTCTTCCAAGACACAAAGCTGCTCCAGTTGCTCTGGAAACTGTAACTTGGACACAACCGTGCAGATACATCAGCCCCCTGGCTATAAATGAAACCACTTTAGCAAGACTGCACATTTGTATGACAAACATTTATTAAAGCAAGCATTGCATCCTGATCCTCCTATAGGAAGGGCACATCCCGTGGTCCTCCACAACAGCGCACAGCTCTGATTTCCTTTGAGCTGGAGGGACACGACCGGAGAGTCAGGGGGGCTGTGGATCTACCACTGAAACAAGAACCCCCTGGTAAGGGAGAAGGGGGAAGCACGGGTGGGTGTTTGAGGGATACACCATGGATTTCACGCAGGGCTGTGCCTATCACAGCCCAGGCACAGCTGGAAGCAAACACCGCTACCAAAAGGAGGGCTTGGCAGACAAAGGGACACGGTGGCCAGGCTGGGATCTGGTGCACACACTCGTGGCCCAGGAGAAGGCAATGGGAAGCTGGGAACAGAGCAAGAACAGCCACTGGGGGAAGGAACGCGGGAGGGGGACACTCAAACACCGAGCAGGAGGAATGAGCGAGGGGTGTTCGCGGAGGAGGACTGGACACGGCACCACACCAGATGCCAGACACATGGGCTTTTTAAAAACAGGGGGAAATATTCCATACACAAACGATGGCCTGAGTGCTGGTTGCTGTGGAAACCATAACTTTGAATTCAGTGGCTAAAACCCAGCACTGCTATTTATACTGTGCTCCTCACTACAGCACGAGAACTTCGCCTCGAAAGCAGAGCTCTGGTACTCACAAACATGGTTTTCGTCCCCCTTACACACACTGATCCCCTCAAACCAGGCAGCACAAGGTTTTTCCAATCCTTCTGGCCACTGAAGGACTCCACAGCACGATCACCTCTGATGGGCAAAAAAACCCCCACCATTGCCTTTCCTCTTCCAAGCAAGACCAGGTGAATCCCTGGACAGACATCGGGCAGGAGTCATTGGATTCAGCTTCAGTCAAGAGCAACCAGGGACACCAAAAAGGCCATTTCAAACAGCAGTTTATCTTGCCTCCCTCAAGGCAAATTCCAGCCAGCATCACCTGAGATTATGCAGGGCCAGAGCCCGAAGTCAGTTATCATTAGAGATGACGAGCATTTGTGTAAGGACTCCGGAATATTGCCTTTAATATCCCGGAAAGCATAACTGGGTCATTAATGCAGGAATAACAACAAAAACAGAAAGGCTGCAGAATAAACCATTTTGGAGAGAATCCCTGTAACAACACGCATTTTCAAGCGGCTCGGCTGCTGGAGAAGGAAATGGCTTTTTCCTCCATGGGAATCATGATTCTGGGGCAGCAAGTGTTCCCGCAGCCAAAGCGGGAACGGGAGTGATCTGCCTGCAACCAAAGCTGAGGTGTGCCAAGCATGTCACATTCCTTTTCCACCTCCACCATTCCAGGGCCTGGAAGTGAAGAAACGGCCCCATTCATTCCCCACACACTCCTCAATCCTGTTTTCCCTCAAGCAGGATGAAGGTGCAAGTGCAGCACAGCCAATAACTATCACAGGGTGATGATCCCTTTCCAAGACACTTCCGGGACCTGGGCACGTATCAGTCCCCAAATCAGCGTGGAAGGGCAAAGGAGGCAAAAGCTGAGAGAGAACCACACTCGTCAAGGTCACTCACACATTCAGAATCCCACGGGACTGTCCCATACGTGGAGCTCCCTGGGAAGCAGCAAGGACAGCAGTTCCACACAATCCCACAGCAACACTCTGCTCGCTCAAGGCAGGGTTTTCCAGGGGAAGGGCAGCCAGGGACTGCCCAGGGATAGGAGTGGGGACGCAGCAGACAAGCTCCGGGAGCTGCCGAGCCAGGAGGGGTGGCAGGAAGTTGCTCTCTGTGGGATTGGGCCCTTACAGCACAGGTGAAGGCTGTCTCCTCTGCCCTTGCTCAATAATTTACATCACGGCACCAAAGTGTCATTGAAAATGACAGGAGCATTCTAATAATACAGGAAGGGGGAAAGATGCTCTAATCACAGACACCCAACTAATCACTCCATAGATCTCAGCTTCCCCTAATTTATTCCAATACATCTTTCAATCAGAATTTCAAAATTATTAACAAGTCCCGAGTGCTACGTAGTCCCTGGACCCTGTCGGTTTCCGCTAGCCCAGTCCTTTGGATGCCCCGAAGCAGTGGGAACGAAGGACCATTGATGGGAAACAACATGTCAGTTTCTCCCAGCGCTTCCCAACCCAACGTGGGAGCCCTGGAAATACGCACTCCTTCCTGCAGTTCCATTAGCACCGCGTTCGTGCCAGCGCTGCGAGCATCCTTCGGGAACCCGCAGCTCCTGCCAGGGCAGCGCTTCCCACGCATCACCGGGCTGCGAGCATCCCTCGGGAGCCCGCAACTCCGGGCTGTGCCTGCCTCCGGTGACCCTGCGGCCAGGGCGGGCTCCTCACCTGCCCAACGCCGCTCACCTGTGCGTGCTCCAGCGCCCCGGGCCGCTCGCCCGGCGAGGCGGGCACGGGCAGCGGCCAGCGCCGGCCGCGGGGGTCTCGCAGCCCCGGCGAGGGCCGGCGGTGACATTTCCAGCGCAGCCCCGGCGCTCCCGGAG
>VWPU01010114.1:0-14593 GCA_013398955.1 Callaeas wilsoni | reverse complement strand
AGTCCCGGCCCCGAGGATCCATCACCCCAAATCCCGGCCCCGCACACGCGGATCCATTGTCCAGAACCCCAGTTCCGCACACGCGGATCCATCACTCACAGCCCCGCACACGCGGATCCATCACCCTCAGCCCCGCACACGCGGATCCAGCGCCCGCAGTCGCGGCCCCGAGGATCCATCACCCCAAATCCCGGCCCCGCACACGCGGATCCGTTGTCCAGAACCCCAGTTCCGCACACGCGGATCCCTCTCCCGCAGCCCCGGCCCCGCTCCCAGCTGGGAGCACGGAGAGGCTCCGCTCCTGCCCGCGCCGGGCTCTCCCGCATTCCCGCTGTGTTTTTCGCCCTGGGTCCTCAGCTGGCTACAAAGTGCAGCTGGAAAGAATAAGGGAGGCAAAGCCCAGCTCAAATCGTGAAATCACTGAATGGTTTGGAAGGGGCCTTAAAGATCACCTAAAGTTCCACCCCTGTCTTTTGGACACCTTCCACCAGCCCAGGTTGCTCAGAGCTCCATCCGACCCAGCCGTGAGCACCTCCAGGGATGGGGCAGCCACAATGAAATACACTCAGAGTTCTCTGAACGCGTTCTCGCTGCAAATCAAACGAGATTGATGTGACTTCTCAGGCTCCCGGTGCCACAGGCGTGGTGTGAGCCAGGCTGGAGGCATCCCTGCCCCCGAGGATGTAACTGGGACACCTTCGAAGTCTCTCTCCCAGAAATGACGGACCTGTGTTACTCCAGAGCCTGCAGCTCACCCTCCAAACGCTCCCGATCTGCCCTTCACCCTCCCGGTTCTGTGATCATTTCCAGATGAGCAGATGCTGCTGAAGGGCCCCTTTGATTTCAAAAGGTCTCTCTGCAAACACAAAGGTCACTGTGGCAGCAGGATCAGGGCCTCGGAGAAAGAGCTTTGCGGAGGAGCACAGAAATAAATAGAAACAACCATTTAAAGCCACGCTTCCAGGCAGAGGGATCACTCTTGTCCAAATAGCGCTTTTTGTGTGACCTCACACAAGCTTTAACCCTAAATTTTCACAGCTTCTTTCAAGCAAAATTGGCTCCTTGAAACGCTTTTCAGGACAATAGCAGTGCTAAAAATGAGAGAAGGAAAAGTTAAGAGGTGCAAACGAGGGAGGAAAGCAATGGCTCAGCTCGGATACAAAAAGAGAGGGAGGGCCCACAAGGTAGGAACGCACAGAAAGATCCTCATGACAAAAGCTGCAAAAGGAGAAGGCCCCACTCACACAGTGAATTTATTCAGAGGAGATTATGCAAAAACCCAGGAGGATCCCAGCAGGGGCTGGAGGGGAGAGAGCCATGAGGTCAGCGGGCACAAACAACCCTTAGAGGACTTCCAGTCCAAAGGGTTCTTCTAATCCTAAATCTGGAATCCACACCCCTGTGGCCCTGGGGCCACTCAGGTCTTGTCTGAGCCCCTGGATCCTGAGGTGGGAGAGGTGACTCGGGACTCTCCCTCACTGTGCTGCTGCTGCTGCAGCAAAGCTGCCTCGGAGTACGTGGTGTTATTTTCCGCCTGGTAGCTCCGAGAGCAGAGGAAATCAGCAGTTCGGCTCAGGGAGCTCTTCCCGAGGCTCAGCAGCTTGCCAGGAATGCTGGAGCCCTCCTGCAGGTTGCAGTTCTGACCTGGGAACGGCGGGTTTGAGCCCAGTCCCAGAAAGGAACGGGCACACAGATAAGAAGTACAGAAAGGGGATTAATAATACTGGCAGGCAACAGAATTAAAGAGCACGGAGCTGCTTGGGAGATAGCAGGGAGCAGAAAAGCAATCAGGGAGCACAGGAAGGAGAGCTCTGCTGAGATTTGAAAGGGACGGGAAGCTGCCAAGGGACACAGTGGTCAGCAGGTGACACTGAAGAGAATTCCAGAAGAGCACTGCAACGCCAAGACTTTGGGAGAGGTGTGAGTGGCCAAACCAGTGCTTTATCGCTGTCAATCAGCCTTTCTACCTTTGCTGTGGGGCAGCTGCACGGACGGAATCTTTTCTGACGCCCAGGGAAGGTGAAACATTCCCCACAGCTCAATGTAGCCCTTGCAGGGTCAGCTTGACTGACTCTTAATGATCCGGGCCAAGATTTTCTGGTATGCGAGCACATTGCAGCCTTTTACTGGGAGGAAACTTCCATTAAAATACCTCAGCCACGACTGAGAACGAGGTTAAGGGGGAAAAAAGTGCTGCTAAAATCCCGGCTGAGCTTTGCTGTGAAGTTCCAGTGCGTGGGAGCAGCGAGGTGCAGTCTGACACGGGGCTCGCCTTGGAGCCTCCGTCAGCCCGGCCGAGAACCACGCGGATCTGGCCAAGCTACAGCTCTTCACTGCCTCTTCCTCACCTCAGAGCTTTGTTTACAGCAGCTCCGTGTCACGCTGGCACCTTGGAAAACCACGAAGGGATCGGTGCCCACTAAGACTGGACTCAAAGACTTGCTCAGAGCCCTGGCAAGCGAGGGAGAAACAGAGCAGAGGGTGTGAGAGGTGCTGTGGCATCCACACAGAGCTCTGCTTGCAGGAGCCTTCCCTGCACGCAAAGTTTTCAGGCAAACCCAAATGTTTGTAGCCACCTCACCTCCATCACTTGCCACCCACTTGCAGTTGTGTGAATGCTGCCAGGGGTGAGGCAGAAATTGTTCACCCCTTCCAGGAATGCACCTGACCTGTGTGGTGTTGTACCCCTCCACCAACTCAAATCAAATCAAATCAAACCAAATTAAGTCAAATCATCCTTTCCCCTCTTAATCCAAATCTCTTTCATGCAGTCAGGATGCCCAACCTCCTGAGCACAGGAGCTTTTAAGAGGAAAGAAAGTGAAGGCCCCTTCCCTTTGCTGTTTCACCCCAAAGTGAGTAAGCAGCCCATACTCCAGAGGCCATTAACATCCAAAGTTTCCCCTCTCGTGGAGGAGAAAGCAATAATTACTGCTACTTTCTCATCAGCCTACAGTAAAGCTCTGTGGCCAGTTTGCTCATTATGAGCATGAAACCAAAGTATCCCAGCCACCACAACAACACATCAAAGACGGAGGATGTTTGTTGTGAACCAGCTGCTTGTTCTGAGAAATAATCTGGGTGATTGGGCTGGGGGAGGCTCAAAAATGGGGAAGAGCATCTTGCTGGGAGCTGCTCTGCTCCCAGAGACCTTTGGAGGGGCAAAAACCATCCTCCCACCCCCTGCTTGGGGTGGCTGCAGGGGGATCTCGGGCAGGTGCAGCCCCACAGCTCTGCCAGGGCTCAGCTGATCTCAGTCCCACACAGCTCTGCTGCTGCAGAAACAGCTTCACCCCCCGGTTCCCCTCAGAGTGCTGAATCAACAACCACAGCGCTTCCCGAGAAGCTCCAGCTCCTCCAAATTGCCTCTGCTTCCTCAAAAAGGCCCCTTTGCCATTCCAAGCCGCCTTCGCCTCGGGCATCATGGACAGAAACTCAGCGCAGGAGCTCCCCTGGCTCGCAGGGAAGGGACCCAGCCAGGCAGGAGCTAGGTGCCATCCCCTAAGAGCAACAACGAGCCTTAATGTCCAGCCTAAACCCTCCCTCTGCGAGGTGATTAATTAGGCTGTGTCTAATGAGCTGTACACAGCACCCCGGCTCGGTCGGGCCATGGAGGAGATGGATGGAGCGGCACCAAAGCTGCTGCACCCACCTGGTTTGTCAGTGCCAGATGTTTAACACCGGGTTCTGCTCACTCAGAGCAGAGCGGGATTGCTCCCAAACTTGGGAAGCAGCAAGCTCCTGGCCCTGCCGGAGCTGGGAAGCAGGGTGGAGTTGAATGGAGGGGTTTTGCCTGTGGATCACCACGGTTTTCTGTCCCCTGCCCCGGCCCCACCAGGTTATTTCCCTGCCTGCACTGAGGAGAGCGCAGAGCTCCTCGCAGCACTCTGGTAACTGCTCGCACAGATGGAGCTCAGGGCAGGAATGGGAAGCCAAGGGGGAGGAAACCCAGATTCTGGTTCTGCTCTGCAAACCCCACTCAGCAGTTGTCCAGAACAGACCAAAAGATCTGAAGTGTTCCGAATCAAAATCCACCAAGAACAAGCTTTTACTGCCTGCTCAGTGCCCGAGTTTCTCATTTTGTTTACTCTGGTGTTAATCCCAACTACAGTTGGTGTAACTGAGGTCAGGGGTCAGACCCAAACGTTCTGCCTTGAGCTCTTTAACCTCCCATCCTTCATTTTTCGTGCCAAACTACTTTTAAAGCTACACGAAAGAATCAGCAGTGCTTTTTGAAGGATTCCGTCAGGGCAAGTATTTTGGGGAGCTGAACACACAAAACCCAGCTATTTGCTATTGTTCCCAGCACTATAGAACTAAAAGAGCTCAGGGAGAGTTAATTGGATTTTTTTTCACTCTCCTGGTCCCCCAGCTTGAAGACTAAATCTCAGCTATTATCAGGAATATTACTACCAAGGACCTATGGCTTGATCTGAAGCCCTGGGAAAGAATTTGTGTTGTGGTGTTCAGTGGCGATCTTACTGTTGCAGAAAGGAATCAGGCTTCGAGTCATTTCTCATTAATTAAAAGCGATTCTGCATCCCTTTGGAGTGTTCCCTGCTGCCCCTCCTGAATGCCCTCCTTTCCTTGGCAATTACATAAACCAAGCTTCTGAATGGGGGTGGAAAACAGCTTTAGTGGCTTAGAACAATGCCCAGCATCTTCTGGCTCTGACCTGGTTACCACCCCATTCTCTGTCCTGGGCAATTAAGGGGCTGAGCAGCGCAGCAGCCTGGGTGTAATTAAATGAGCAGGCCCCGGTGGCAGAGCACTGGGAAGCTGATTGAGTGCTTTAAAGCTGCTGCAGATGCTTGTCCGGAGATGTTGTCCTGGTTAGAAGCGCGTTAATTGGGATTCCGCTCTCATCGATGCGGCTGCGGGGAGGGCAGAAGGGGAAGGACGGCAGGGAGAGGTTCTTGGGGTGTGCAGGAGAGGTTCTGCCCCTTTTCTCCTGGATCCTTGAATGAGAAGGGACTCGAGAGCACGAGCCTGGTGTGACCTGGTTCGGGTGGTGCCACAAAATAACAATTCTGAAGCCACACCAAACAGTCCAGGTGAGGATCCCTCACAGGGCTCCCAAAGAGAGAAATCCTGAGTTGTGGGAGCTGGTGGAAATCGCCCAGCCAAAACTTCCTTAGGAAGGCCGTGAGAGCTGGAAGGATCACGTGGAAGAGTCTGGTCTGCCAGGAGACACTTCAGAGTTCCCACTGATGACGTGGATTTGGGAAGTACAAGGAAATTATTGGAAAAATCTCCCTCATGGCCAGCACTGCTCCTTGCACAATTAAAAGCTCCTCTGTGGGGCAGAGCAAGGGCTGTGGATGCTTCCCATGGCATGGAGATTTGGGCAGGTGCCCCTTTTGGTCCCCTGTCCTCGCTGGGGGCAGAAGTTGCACCTGAAGAGTCGAATTCCCATTCCTTTTGTGTTTAAGTCAGGCTTGGTGTTCCTCATTTCCCCCGCCCCAGCCCTTCTCTGTCCTATCCACACAGCCCCGCTCCTTCCCTGAACATCTGGATTCAACTACCCAGCAGCAGGATCTCTGTAGCACATTCCTCCCCTCCCTCCCGCCTCGTGTCCTGTTCACAGAGGGAATAAACACAAAGAGAGGGAGGTCGGAGAGAGAAAAAGGAGGACAGGGCAGGATGAAGGCGCTGGGAGGTGAAATCATTTGTTCTTTTCCTTTCCCAGACTCGGGTCTTGGCCTGTGTGGCTCCCAAGTGCTGCAGAAATACAGGAATCCCATTAAAACCCACTGAAAAAAGGCTTCTGAAGCTGCCCCCATCCCTGGAAGCGTTCAAATCCAGGGTTTGGAGCAGCCTGATTTAGTGGAAATGTCCCTGCTCATGGGACAAAATGAGTTTTAGGGTCCCTTCCGACCCAAACCGCTCTGGGATCCTGTGAAAGCTGCCCTCAGTGGGCAGAGGGAAAACCTTCCAGCCCTTCCCAGGGATGGCGAGGACGTGGAATGCTCTGCAGGGATCTCTGATAGCCCAGCCCCGGTGCCACAGCCGGGGGAGAGGGAATGCGCTACTGTCCCTGGGCACACAGAAACTCCGAGCTGTATTTCGGGAACGAAGCAATCCAGAGCTCAGTGTTAATTAAAATCCATCAGCTCGTGCCCTCGGCGTGTTTGGAGATAAAAACGGGCAAGGTCTGGGAGCAGCAACCCTTCAGAGCCCTGAATCACATGTTCCCATGGAAGCAACCAAGTATCCTGCTGGGAACATCTGAAACAGCAGCCCCAGGGACAGGCTGCGATGGAGGGAAGGAGCTTTCATGTCTCTTCCAACCCAAACCATTCCACGAATAAAAGTGATGCCTCTCCAAGTGTCCCCCCACTTCTGAGGAACCCAGGGAGATGTTCTCCACCCCATCCCTGCTGCTGCTGGCTTGGGAGAGGTTAATTTAAACCAGCACGGTTTGGGCTGGAATGATTCCTGTGGAAATTAAGGGGAAAAAAAAAAACCAAAACAACCCAAGTGGTGAGTTTTTAATTGGGAGGCTGACCAAAGACCAGATAAAGCAATGCCAGTGTGGAGTTAATATCCTTTAAAACAAAGAGGATGTGAATTTTCCATGCAAGGCAAGCCTGGTGTAAGAGATATTATAAATCTCAGCGAAGCCCTCAAATTCTAAAAGGATATAAATCTAATTAAAGTGATATAAATCTAACAGGAGAAATACACTGTAAATCCAGCCAAAATGATATCCATCTAAGGAAAGCAATGCAAATGCACCAGAAACACCATAAATAAAATCAAAGCAATGGAGAAGATGTAACGGAAGCGATCTGAACCCTAAATCAAGTGCTATAAATACAGCAGGATGATCTAAAACTAATTAAAGTGATTTATAAAATGGACATTTCGAGAAGAATCACGGCCCACAGAAGAGGAGAGGAGCTGGAGAGGGGGACCAGGAGAGGTTTATGAGCAATAAAATCACCAAGAATCACCCAAGGTTAATGAGGTGCTGTGCTCCAGCTGCAAAAAGGGTCAGGGAAGCTCCTTTTCCCCACAATGCTGAATGTCATTTTCTTCTGACCCACATTTCACAGGGCGAGGCAGCAAAATGGGGACGGTTTCTTGGGGTAAATGGTGAAAATAATGCCAGGGGAACCACAGAATCTTGCAGCCCAAGGTGCTGGGAGCTCTGGGGGATCCTCAGCCAAGCAGGAATTCCTGGGAGCTTGGGAGAACTCAGCCAGCACAGCCCTGACATTTCCCCCCCACTCATTCCCAACCCAAATTTTCCTGTGTACAGCAAAGCGACAAAAAGAAAATGAAGGATTTGGGGATTTTCTCCACTCCCCTGCTTCACCTCCTGTATTTAAAGGCAGAACTGTCCCAAATCTGCTGTGTTTGCAGACAGAAACAGTGGGGACCATTTTTGCCTTAAACTCGAAAAATCCCATTTGTAGTTTCCATTTTCCTCCACTTGCACATAAAATAAGTGCCTAAAGGTCTTTTTTTTTTTTCCACTTAAGTGATGCAATAATTGACCTAATCCAGCCACAATCCAAATAATCATAATCAATAATGCTGTTTGTCTTGGGGGGGGAAAAAAAAAAAAGCAATTCCAGAAAATAACCAGATCTGCTCAAAATTCTGTCTGCCTTTAGCGAAAAGAAAGTATTTTCATTCTGAATAATAAAACATCCCCAGTTCTGCTTTACAATTGTGCTTTTCCCTTCCAATCTTCCTCCAAAGTGCCGTATGTTTTATTCTTGCAATTCCAACATTTTCTCATGCTTGAGAGTCATTTGGCATTTGAGCATCTGCAGTGGCCTGAATTGCACTTTTTTTTCCAGAGCAAAGGAAAAGATCTATTTTGTGGAAACCACTGGAAAGCAGCAACCCCCTCCCCAAACCCCCAACCCCAACAATTTATGTTCGAAAATCAGCCTGGAGGAAAATGCAAATATTTTGCTGGCAGATTTAGCTGGAAGTATTTCCTGTGCTTTCCTGAAACATTAAGGCAGGATTCAGCAGCCACTGAGTCAAACAGCTTTGAAAAATAAAAAATAAGTTAACCAACATGTCAATTTAGTTTATTTATGGACAGATGGACACCTGGGGACAGCATTTGTGTCAATGGCGTCTTAAAACTCATTGGAAATAGTTTTGTAAATGAGATTATATTAATTACATTAATTATATTATTTTCTTCTCATCAAATAATGGGGATCGGCTTGAAATAAACAGCAGGAGATGACCAGGACAGAGTCAGGACTTCTGCCATCCCCTCTCTGATTCAAGGTTCCTCCAGCCAAACCTCCCAGAACCCATTTCCTGGAATCGAAGACGTGGGCAGAGCATCAGCATCCCCTGAATCCCAGCCTGACTCAAGCTGGAAGGAATGACATGGGGCTCTTGGAATGAATGAGTGAGCTGGAAATTGGGCAATGGGTGACTGAGAGCTGTTAGCCACCAGATCCAGAGCGAACTCCCCAGGGCCACCGCGGCACAGCAGAGCCTCGGCTCCTCCGGGGCACTCGGGCACCTCCCGGTTACGGGAGAACAGCCAAAAGCCTCTGTTCTGCTGGAATAAATCATCTCGGGATTGTCCTTCTGGGACAGGTTTTACACCACAGGAGGGTTTTACCTCTGCAGGCACGGGAAAGGGTCTGGCTCTGGGGATCCGTGTGGGGCAAGCACCAGCGGGATGCAGCGCCGGGACTGAGCAGGGATTCCCAGCCGGGCTGCTCCCGTCCTGTCCTCCGCTGAGCGGCCCGAACACCCTGCAGCCAGGCTCTGGGACGATCGGTGCAGCCAGATTCTGGGATGATCGGTGCAGCCAGGCTCTGGGATGATCGGTGCAGCCAGGCTCTGGGACGATCGGTGCAGCCAGGCTCTGGGACAATCGGTGCAGCCAGGCTCTGGGACAATCGGTGCAGCCAGGCTCTGGGATAAATTGGTGCAGCCAGGCTCTGGGATAACTGGTGCAGCCAGGCTCTGGGACAATCGGTGCAGCCAGGCTCTGGGATAACTGGTGCAGCCAGGCTCTGGATGATCGGTGCAGCCAGGCTCTGGGATGATCGGTGCAGTCAGATTCTGGGACAATCGGTGCAGCCAGGCTCTGGGATAACTGGTGCAGCCAGGCTCTGGGATAACTGGTGCAGCCAGGCTCTGGGGTAACTGGTGCAGCCAGCGAGCAGGAGCCCGGGGCACGGCACGCTCGCCCTGTGCTGCCGCTGAAGCCTCGCTGGTGGCTGCAGGGGGACGGGAGCTGGCCGGGGCAGCCTGAGGCACAGGGAGAGCCCCTCAGGGCCAGGGCACCGGGCAGCTCCTCCTCAAGAACAGCTCTGGACTAGCACTGGGTGTAAATCTTTGCTGGGTGATGCCAGTGAGCCATCAAATTTGAGGTGGCAGAATAAAATCCCTCCTGAGGCCCTTCCTGCAGTCCCTGCTGCAGCCCCCAAACCCTGCTGAAGGTCTCAAACTCTCCTGCAGCCCCCAAACCCTCCCGCAGCCCCCAAACTCTGCTGTAACTCCCAAACCCTTCTGCAGCTCCCAAAACCTTCTGTAATCCCCAAACGCTTCTCCAGCCCCCAAACCCTGCTCCAGCTCCCAAACTCTTCTGTAATTCCCAAACCCTTCTGTAATTCCCAAACCCTGCTCCAGCTCCCAAACCCTTCTCCAGCTCCCAAACCTTTCTGTAATTCCCAAACCCTTCTGTAATTCCCAAACCCTGCTCCAGCTCCCAAACTCTTCTGTAATTCCCNTGTACTCCCCAAATCCTTCTCCAGCTCCCAAACCCTTCTCCAGCTCCCAAACACTTCTGCAGCTCCCAGACCTTTCTGTAATTCCCAAACCCTTCTCCAGCCCCCGAAATCTGCTCCAGCTCCCAAACCCTTCTCCAGCTCCCAAACCCTGCTCCAGCTCCCAAACCCTTCTGTAATTCCCAAACCCTTCTCCAGCTCCCAAACCCTTCTGCAGCTCCCCAGCCCTGCTCCAGCTCCCCGGTGACGTTGTCCCGCTGCGCGGCTCCTGGAATCAGCCCGCCCTCCCTCATCTCTCTCTTCCCAGCTCAAGGTTGATGTCCCCACAGGCAGCGAGATGGAGGCAGGCCAAGGGACAATCTGTTCCTCATTGAGGTCATCCTGCAGTTTGCTGCTGATGTGGCGTTGGGGGATGGAGCAAAGCAGAATCAAATAAATAATCCCTGCCTCGCCTGGCCTCGGCTCCTCCGATAACGCAGGAGCAGCACGAGGCCAGCAAAGGAAACCAAACTCTTCCAGGTAGCCTTTTACCCTGCTCCCACACCAGTGGGGAAAAACCACAGCAGCTCCCCAGCCAGGCACAGTATCAGGCTTTACAGGACTATTTTTCGTATCTCCAGTCAGTCTTTCCGAAGTTTTTTTTTTGTTTTTTTGCCCCTCTCCCAGTTATTTCAGAGCAGGGGCTTCCCCCAGCCCTGCTCTCCAAGCTCGCCCTGCTCCCCTGCAGCCCAGCCGAGCTGCTGTGTCATTTTAATGACCCACCTCAAAGTGCAGCTGCTGAGCTCAGGCATTTTGTCGGGTTCTGGTGAAAAATCACAGCTGTCTGAGAGTTTCCTGTTCCCCTCACTCGCCCTCCCCACTTTAAGGAGGTGGGGAAAGCAGGAATGCAAAAGGCGAGAAGCCTCCAGAGCTGGGAATGTTTTTCTTCCCTCCATGAAAGGCAAGACGCTTCTGCCTTCCCTTTCTGTGGCAAGTGAGAGAAATCAGCGGCACCTTTTGAGAAGCCACCCCAAAAAATGGAGACTCAAATCCCAGAGGTCCCAACCTTCCCTCATGACAGACCTAAACTCTGAATTTCAAATACTCCAAAAGCTGGAGAGGTTTGGCTCAAGCTGTGACTCCGGAGTTTGGGACGTGTCTTTCTGCAGAGTAAAACCAGTGGGTTCCACTATGAGACAGTGACTCAGGGAAGCAGAAAAAGCATGAAAGGAGACAGCAAAGGGGCACAGGAGCTGGAATCAGACAAAGCTGCCAGTGGGAAGCCTCCTTTGTGTGCCCAAAGAACCGTGGCAGGAGCTCACGGCTTGATTAAGGACAAAACAGGATGGTCCTGCTTGTGGCCACCCTGCCAACCACTTCCAGGCCGGGCGGGCTTGGAGCTGAAAGTGCCAGGCTGGAGAGAATCCCTCCTGCTGCTGGTGGGTGAGGAATTTCCTCCTGGCTCTAAGGGAATCTGCAGCCCAGGATTAATTGAGCGGCGCCTCGCGCTGCAGGAGAAATCACATCAAATTCCCTTCACAGCTCAGGGCCAGGAGCGCCAGAGAACGCGAATTCCTGGCTGGGATGGAGCCAGGGAAGGGTCGGGGCACTCCTGTCTGTATTAGCAAGGAAAGAGAGACCTTTTGCGGGAGGTAAGAGGCATTAAGCACAGCGAGAGGGAGGCAGAGCCTGGGGCTTTGCTTGCTCAGAGCAGAGGCAGGAGGGAAAATGCTCCTGAGGCTCATGGAAGAGAAATCTCCCTTTCCCTTCTTCCCAGGGACACTCCTGAACCTCCCTTTGGGACCTGCCCAAAAGCTACTCCCCTGGGAAAGCGCCAGCCCAGCCCAGCCAGGAGGTGAGGGAGGAATGACCCCGTGCCCAGCTGCAGGACACCAGCCCAGCGGTCCCTGGGGCAGGATTTCGGCCGTGCGGGGGCTGCTCCGTGCCTGGCGCGCTCATCGCAGCCCAGGGTGGGTTGGAGGAGGTGGGAAGGGGGTGGATTCCCGTTCCCTGGCACGGAGGGCTCCAGCCAGCCCCGCTGAACCACGTGTAGGACGGGAGCCACTTCATCCCTTCTCCTCTCCCTCTGCCGTAACCTCAGCCGGAGCCCGTCCCCGGCACCACGTGGAGAACGTGGCTCCGTTTCAAGGGACAAAGTGCAGGAGTTTCTCATTAACAGGGAATGAAAAGCGCCTGCTGGGATCCAGCTGCGGCAGCTCCCTGCGACGAGGGAGGAAAAGCGCTGAGGGGGAAGAGAGAGGTGGAAAAGGAAATCCAACCAGCACAACTGCCTCGCGCTCAGAGCTCTGAGCCTCGCGGTGTTGCCCCTGCGCTCCTTTCCCTGTGGACCCTCCTGAACCCTCACTGACCCCAGCGTGTCCTGCTCCCCCAAATCTTTTGGGGGATCACAGCTGGAATGGCCATGACCTCAGTGTGACCCCCAGCAAAGCCTCTCTGCACATGAAACATCCACTGGGGCTTCCCAGGGACCCTGAGCCCAACCCGGGACGCTGGGAGCGGGGAGCAGGAAGGGCACTGCCTTCCCAGGGTGTTTGGAGCAGAGAAAAGGATGGAGAGGAGCGGCTCCGTGCTATTTACATCACCCCCAAAAAGAAGAAGACGAGCTGCGATTCCCCCGAGGCAGCTCCCAAAGAATTTACCCGACATTCCAAGAAAAAGGCCTCTTTTTTTTTTTTTTTTCCCCACCTACGGAGTTGGCTGCAAAAGCAGCCTCTCACTGTACAAGAGGAAAAAACCCATATTGTTGGAGAGAGCCCACTCCTGCCAAACAGCCCGACCCACGTGGGCCAGGGCTGGGAGCAGGAGTGGGGCAGGGAGGGAATAAAGGGGTTCTTTATGTGGTGGCCGGGCTGGACGGGGCCGGGGGTGATGCTCAGGCAGCAGAACTGCAAAGGTCAAGTTTCAGAACAGCCCAAAGAGAGGGATCTGCCTTCTGGGGGAGCTAGAGGAGGAGTAAGGAGGAGAATCTGAGCAGCAAACAGGCAGATGGTCCCTGGCAGGATGGGAGAACCTCCCTGGGCAGCAGCACCTTCCCAAGGCACCGAGGTGAAGGAGCAGACAGAGATGGAAGTGGGGATGGCTGTGGGACGGGGGGAAGAAGGGAAAACGCTGAGTTTGGATACAGCAGGAGCGCTGCTTTCCTTCTGCTGCGCTGGAGAAACCCAGTCCCAGGGACACTGCTTGTTTGGGATTGGTTATGGCAGAGGGAATTCTGCTTGGCTTTCACCCCACCACTATTTCTCAGAGACAACTACCTTTTGTCATTGACTGGCAGAGGACTTGAGATCCTCACCTTTATTCTTCTGGATAAATCTGACATTCAAGACCAAAATTAGTGGGATAAATATTCTCCCTTGTCTCGTAATGATTGCCTGATTGCTCAGAAAGCTCCTCTCAGCTGAGCAGGGACCCGCGAGCACCTGCGACCCCTCGGGAAGTTCCAGGCAGCAGAACCAACCCGGCCTTGCCCTGTGCTCTCCCCCAGCAGGGGCTGCTGGCCTTGGCCAGGGTGCCCTGCCCATCCCTGCTCACCTCCTGCTGGAACCTCGTGCTGAGGGTGAAGGGCAGGTTGCAAAGAGACAAAGCCCTGATCCCATTGCCATGGAGATGTTAATTCAAGCCGAGTTCAAAGGAAATTGTTCCAGCTAAAGCTAACAAGCCTGGCAGGAAAGCCCTGCTGTCAGTTGAAAGGGGCCAGCTCCTCGTAAAAGGGGGAAAGGAGGTGGGGTCAGAAAGAGGGGCCCCTGCTCAAAACACGAGCTCCAAACACACCCGGAGCGGTTCCCTTGGAGCAGAGCCTGCCCCAGAAGCACCAGCACGGCAGCAGGGATGCCAGGCAGCGTTCCCAGCACGGCTCCTGCCGTGCTGCTGCCATGCAGGCAGTCAAGGCACCGTGGCAGGACAGAGAAGGGCAGGACAGCCCTCGCTTGGCACTGCAGCCACCTGGGATTTCATGGAAGTGGTGTCGTTGGTGTAATGATTAATCCTGGCAGGGCAGGCGCATTGGCTGCTATAAAAGGTTGGGTTCTGTTGTGCTGTTTGGGGACTGTTTCATCTCTCAGAGCTGGGGGGGACATTCTCGCCAAGAGGAGGATGGGTGGCACTGCCCTGGGCTCACCTGGCATTGCTGGAGGGTGTAAAGGTCCATATGGAGCACCTGGAGAGAAGGCAGGGGTGCTCTGCCCACAAAACCCCCTGAGACGCAAGGAAGGCCGAGACCCCGGTCTGGGGTGGACAGGAGAGAGCGCAGAGCTGCAGGGTCACAAGAGAGCTCTGAAAGGGATGATGAAGCAACCAGCTGCCAACCCCCTCCCCTGCCCCGCAGGAGCACTTTGAACACCTCCCCTGAGCCACAGCAGGAGCAGACCTGCTCAGCGCAAGATCTGGGGAGGTACGAGCAGCCCAGCTCAGCGCTCGAGACTGTGGTTTTAAACAAAAGAAACAACAAAAACCCCAAAGTCAGGACAGGCTCTTCCAACTGAGCTAGGAGATCTTCCCATCTGCTCCTCCAGCGCCAAGAGGAGAATTGGTGCTGGAGTGGAACTGCTGCCTGCCAGCCAGAGCAGGGAGAGGAGCTTTTATCTGGAGCGGGCAGCGCTGGAGAAAGTCCTGGCCGGCAAAGACTGGCCCTGAGGGAGTCCTGGGCAGCCCCCGGCCGCTGCTGGACACCGAGGTGCCTCCGGGAAGCTGCGAGCAGCACGGCCCCCTGCCATTCCCCCTTTCCCTCCTTTCCGTGCCCATGGCTGCCCTCCTGCAGCCCCTTCCCGCTGGGCAGGCTCGGATGTGCTGCCAGGGCGGTGGCGGGGAGCAGCAGAAAGCGCCGAGAGCCAGGCACGGCTGTGGCTGCGGCTCCCGCATCCCGCACCCTGCATC
>VWPU01010113.1:356-37718 GCA_013398955.1 Callaeas wilsoni | reverse complement strand
GCATCTTTCCTAGTCAGCTCTCCTAGTATTTGTATATGAAGTTGTCATCCAGCTGTTTTAGTAATCTTCTGGCCTGAATTGTACCAGCTGTGTGATGCTCCCGGTTGTTTTCTGACAGGCTGAAGTACCCCAGAAGGACAAGGGCAGTTGACTTGGACGCATCCCTTAGTTCCTCAAAGAAGAGATGCATCCCTTAGTTCCATTGGTGTCACCATCTGGGCCGGGAGATCTATAGTAGACCCCCAGAGAGACATCTGCATCATTTGACTGCCCCTTGATTCTTACCCAGAGGCTCTCAACTGTGCCACTGCCAATTGTGACCTCCCTACATTCCTTCTGTTANTCCCTCTGCCTCATCTGCCCTGCCTATTCTTCCTAAAGAGTCTGTAACTGTTCAATAGGGCACTTCAATCACAGCACTCATCCCAGTAAGGTTTCACTTATGCCAGTGATGTCAAATCACTGGGACCAGGCCAAGGATTCAAGCTCCTCTTATTTGTTCCTCATGCTGTGTGTGTTGGAACAGAAACACTTCAGGTGCTGTGTGTTGTGGCCAACACCTCCGATCAGCGCTCAGATCCTCAAGTTTTGGCGCATCACCCCACTGCCTCTCACTACGCAGCCTGCTTTTGTCCCTGTCCCCCTTCCAAACTAGTTTAAAACTCTATCAGCGAGTTCTCCTAGTTCCCATGCTAGAAACCTTTTTCCCCTCTGAGAGGTGCATCCCTTTAGGTGTCAGCAGATCAGGTGTTGTATAGACCATCCCATGGTGAAAACCCCAACATTTTTCTAATGACATCAGCCCTAAAGCCCAGTGTTGATCTGACAGATCTGCCTGTTCCTTTGAATATTGTTTCTTTGAATATTATTCCTTGGTACTGGAAGGACCATGGAAAACACTATCTATGGTCCTGATCTGTCAACCAATCATCCCTAGGTCTTGAAATTCCTTTTACCCTCAGACTTCTCTTTGTTGTCTCATCACTGCTGACTTGAGGAACCAGTAACAGATAATAATCAGAGAGCCTTAGTAGGCTGGAGAGTTTTCCAGTAATGTCTCTTACTTGAGCTTCTGGGAAACAGTAGACTTCTCTGTAAATGGAGTCCAGTCTCTATATCAAATCCTCTGTTCCCCTTAGAGGCATGAGAATTATTCTTTTCCTTTGAACAAATGAGGGTGTGACACAGAGATAGAGTGTGTTGCCCTAGTTGGCCCCACTCCATCCCAGAAGTACCTTCATCCACCTCATCAGTTGACTGTGTTTCTGGTTCTAGGCCTTCCTACCTGTTGTAAAAAGTGCCAGTCCTGCCTGTCATCATCATGTTTTCAGGAGGAGGAGCTTTTCTCCTAGAACTGGCAGAGACCAGCTTCCAGCTCTCCTGTTCAACAGACCATTGACTAGTTGTTTGACAGCATTCTGAATCCATCTGGCTCTCTACTACAACAGAAGTTCAAGACTCCTGAGACTGTACCACCTCTGAGAATTCATCAATCTCTCATTTTCTTGCATACTGTGTATTCAGTTTCCCTCGTTGTTTCTTCATCTGGTGATGCAGCACATCGACAACAGCACACCTGAAAAAGGAATGATTGCCAGCCTCAGCCTCAAAGAGAGGCATCCAGCACTCCTGATAATCTGAGACGTGGAGAGCTGCATGTAGCATCAACAGGTCTGGCTGTCTGGAGGCCTCTGACATGGCTGGTGCAGTGACTCCAGCTACAGGGGCAGGCCAAAACTCCAGCAGCTCTGTGGCATGCCAAAACTATACCTGAGAGAGGATACACTATTAAGACTGGTGCTGAAAACGTCTCTGTGTCCTTCGCCAACTACTCATCTGTTTTCTGCCTCTATTGGCTGCTCCCAGAGAGCTGGAGAGCAGCCCTGCCTGCTCATCCCATCCATAGAAACTGACATGCCATGTCCCTGTTTGCTCACCCCTGTTCTCTTGGTTCTGGATCATTTGCAGTCCCTAGAGCCACTTAAATCTCCCTTGCTGCTTCTGGCACTGCCCCCTCCTTGCTGGTTGGCTGCCAAGGGCTTCCAGGTCTGGATGGGGCTGGTGGCTGCTGCTTGGGTAGCCCCAAGCTCAGGAACTACCCTGTACAGCTGAATCTCTCACCCCTAGACTTATCTAAGTTGCCACTGATGCTGCCTCATCAACAGACGAGTGTCTTTCTTGTCCCAGTGATGGACCTAAAACTGAAGATGACCGGATAGGAACAGAAAGGAGGAACTGAGAACATGTACAGTGGAAGGAACATGAATACTCATAGCACAAAGTACTAGGAGCAGCAGTTCTGGTACAAAAAGAACAAAGACTGTGGTTTTTGCATGAAATCCATACAGGGACTTATAAGAATAGCGACCACTTGATCACCTGCTTTTAAAAGAAGATGAATCAAGATCACCTCAAAACCAGGACAATGAAATGGAGAATCAAGATAAGGCCCCAAAGTTTGGTGAATTCAGTCTTACAAATCATACATTGGTAAGTTGTAATTACTCATATACTTAGATAAATGGTAGCATCATTGAGAGATAAGCTTAATGGTAATGTCAAGACAACGTTCATGTACAATTGTCATGATTTCATCCCAGCTGACAACTCAGCCCCATGCAGCCACTTGCTCATTCTCTCTCAGTGAGATGGGGGAAAGAAATGGAAGAGGTAAAAATTAAAACCCTTTGCTTGAGATCAAGACAGTTTAATAGGCAAAGAAGAAGCACTCAAGCAAAGTAAATCAAAGAATTAGTTCCCCACTTTCCATGGGCAGGAATGTGCTCAACCGAACCCAGGACAGCAAGGCTCCTTCATGCCTAACCATGACTAAGGAAGACAAATGCTGTCCCTCCCTTCTTCCTTCTCCCGTGTGTTGGTTTTGCATGGCCTGATTTTTGGTAGCGTGGGTGCCACAGAGGTGGCTTCTGTGAGAAGCTGCTAGAAGCTTCCACCACGTCTAGCAGAAACAATCCCTGATAGCTCTGAGGATGGACATGCTGCTGACCAAGACTGGCCCAATTGGAGACGATGGTAACACCTCTGTGAAAATATATTTAAGAAGAAATCAAAAACAAAGGTGGTGGTGCAGTTTAATTCCAGCTAGAGACAAGGAGGTGAGAACATGTGAGAGAAGCAACATGGAGACACCAAGGTCAGTGGAGAAGGAGGGGGAGGAGATGCTCTAGGCACCGGAGCTGACATTCCTCTGCAGGCTGTGGTGATGACCATGGTGAAGCAGCTGTCCCCCTGCAGCCCATGGGGGTCCATGGGGGATGCAGAGATCCACCTGCAGTCCTTGGGGGAAGTGCCCGCACCAGAGCAGGTGGATGCCCAGAGGAGGCTGTAATGTGGTGGGAGACCTGGTGGAGAGAGGGGGCCCCTGCTTCCAAACTGGAGCAGCCTGTCCTTGGAGGACTGCACCCTGTGGAAGAGTGTCCCCCACTGCAGCAGTTTTGGGAGGACTGCTGCTTGTGGGATTGGAACTACACTGGAGAAGTTCTCAGAGAACTGCCTCCCACGGGAAGTGTCTTGGAGTGATTGTCCAAACTGGCACAGAAGGGACACCATGGTCTCACAGAGTAATGACTTCTCTCCCTGAGCCAAGCAGAAGAAAACCTTATGTGATGAACTGACCAAAACCCCCCACCCTCCGTCTCCCTTCACTGTCGGTGGGAAGGAGGGAAGTGTCTGGAGGAAAAAGGTGCTTTTAAGGGCTTCTTTTATTTCTTATTTTCCTGCTCTGATTTTGTTAGTAATAAATTCATTTAATGTCTGTAAATTGAGCCTATTTTGCCCTTGGAGTGTTTTCTCCTGGTCCTTATGTGAACTCATGAACCCTTCATTAAATTTTCTCTCCTCAGCCCAGCTGCAGCAGGGGAGAGTGAGTGCGTGGCTTTCATGGATTCCTGGCATTTGGCCAGTGTCAAACCACATCACCGCAGTGTTAAATGCTGACGATGACACCATATGGTTGGAGATATCCCTTGGGTCCGTTGGGTTTGGCTATCCTGGCTGTGCCCTCTCCCAAATCCTTGTACCCCCTGGACTGCTCGATGTCAGGGCATGAGAAGCTGAAAAGCTATTGACTTAGATTAAGCACTGTCCAGCAACAGCTAAAATAAAACAGCTGTGTGTTATCAATGTTATCCTCCTCCTAAACCCAAAACATGACATTGTACCAGCTCCTGCGAAGAAATGAACTTGATCCTAGCCCAAACCAAGACAATAATGAACGTAAATTTAGTTTAAATTCCAAAAGAAATTCCAAGGGATTGATGTTAGTACAGGTCCGTAGGAATAGCATACCAAGCACGCTTTCAAGATTGACCGATACCCATGACATTATACAGCCTGGCTGTGTCAACGCAGGCAAGCAAGACAAACTTTCTGGCCCTGTGTTCATCTGTGCAAAGGCTTCCACAAGCTTGGCACACAACCCATACTTCTCCTTATCCACATAGCTCCTTTATCTGCTAATCCTTGTTTCCATCTTCGAGTTCCACCTGAGGTCAGGTGGAAACAGATTTCCAGCAATGTTCGTAAAAAAATTACTGATAGAGTAGCAGCAATTTAGTTTAAAAAAAAAAAGGCACACATGATTCTTGTTTCTTGCCTGTTTTCTAATTCCTATCACCACTTGTTTTACATTCACAGCAAGGAATATTAGTAAAAAAAGTCAGGACGGTAGCCTATGAAGAAGAACCTTATTTCACACATCAGAGCTTACAAGACAATATGAATCAAATCAGTGATCTTTAGCCTAAAAAGAATGAACAAGACATCCTAATTACTTCTTGTCTGTTCACAACATCAGTTTTGTCACCACAGGGAGAAGATAGTTGCACACAGAGAATGTGCATTTGAGCAGTGGCATTTTGGGTGTTCTGGGATACTTCTGTAGTCAATCCTGAATTTAAAACTCAAGGAATGCAAAGGCAAGTAAATGTTTCAATTCTTCAGCCCTTGGGCTTTATGACTCTGACTGTTGATTTAAAACACATCCTGCTATTCATTAGTGAAACTGCTATCAATATGCCTCCTATCAGCCCTTCTGTCTTCTACCCTTACTTCATTCTGATCAAATTCCAGGCAGAAGCCAAATTCTTGGGGAGAAGTTTGTATTGAAACAAGAAAGCAAGGAAAATCAGAGATTACATGATACTGCAGCACTCCAGATACACATCAGCTACAACCCTCGGCTGCTCCACTGACAGTTTTAGCTGATTTCCAACTGGTATCTGATATTTAGCAGACTCAAATTTCAGCATGCAGAAACCAAACAGGAGTGTCATGTTGCAGCTGGGAGTACTGAAAGTATTTAAGTGCTGATATGAAGCTTTAAGTAACAATTTATTAGAAAAATAGGTTAGCTCTGCTTTTACCAGCACGAATCTTTAATTCATGTGCCAGTCACAGTACATATGAGATCTCCTGCACTGTATGGGCATCAGCCATTCACACTTCAGTACTAGCAGTTAATGGATGACAAGAGCATAGTTGCCTACTACAGCACAGGCATAGTCAAGGGTACCCCACAACCTATTCTGGACCTTGGCCTGCTGACCCCATGTGGGTCCCCTGCTCACCATCTGGTTCAGTGTGGTGCTCACTGCAACACTAGCCCATAGGCACTCTCGAGGCTTCTGTGCCTCCCTCAAAACCATCACCCACCCTCTGCCCGTGTGACACCCCTGCTCAGACCTGATGCCTCCTGCTTACTTGCTGGTCCATTTTCTCATTTGTGGGGAATACGTATGCACACCTAGGTTGGGCGAGACATAGCCAGCACCAGGCTGAGACCTCTATGCATTGCCCCATCAGCTGGCACCATCACACCAGCACTCTCAACACCCCAGACCCTCAAGATTCCGGCCTCACCAAGTGCAAAGTTCCGTTTTGATGCAGTTTCCCCAGAGCCCTTGCACTTGCTGTGACTGACAGGGTTGTTTTTTTGTCTTTGTGTCACAGACTAGAATCATAAAATGTGTCAAGTTGAAGGGACTCATAACCATCAAGTCCTCCTCTTCTTGCAGGACTGCCTGTCAGATTTGCATCCCTCTATTTTAATTTTTGACTTTCCCACTTTTCCTTAGTATCCCATTTGACAAGGTCCTTGATTAGATAACCTTTTCAAAGTGAACATGATAATGTTCCACACCCTCTTATCAATTACTGTGACCAACCACCCCTGGCTCTTGTTACTACCTCTCTTACCATCTCTCAGGTGAGTTTGTGTCATTGTTCATGTTGTCCTGCTTTTCCTACTAGTCCCTTCTGCACCTAAAATGTTCTTGACCAGGAACATTTCAAGGAGCAGTTCTCTCTTTGCTCTCCTTCCTTCCAAACATTTCTACTTCTTGAAATCTGCTTAAAATGTTCCTGTTCCTTTACCTGTCTATGAAGCAGCAACTGGACAACCCAGCACTGGAAACAAATCTGATGGATGCTTCTGTCTTGATACACACAAAATAACTCTCCAGTTCCTCAGGTAATGGTCACAGAGAACAAGCAGACAGCTTTCATTAGCAACCATATCTCATGTCAGTCACTGCAAGCTTCCAGCAATGCTCAGCTCTCTCACCCACCTTGGGTGAATGTGCCTCTGGCTTTAGTTAAGGGGCAATAATCTGGGGCTTACATGCAGCATATAGCATTTAACTCCCATTTAAGAAAAAGCTTCAGCACACTGTCAGCCTGTCTAGGTATTACTGAATGTCTCTGCATAGAGAAAGGCTTCAACATGTGTCTTCCCACTGCTGCTGCTTGGGCATAGCCTAGTGTGGTTTCTGCTGTAGCACAACTAAAGGCAGAAATAAACACTCCACACAACACCCAGCACAAGCATAGGGAGATATGCATCTGTTTTTAAGGTATGATAGCAACCCCCCAACCAACTCTTAGATGTTCTTGCTTTGTTCTGCGTATTTCAAGTTTTATTTCTTGTGCTTAGGTTCTCTTAAAGATGTCACTGAATTCCTTGTAGACAGTTGGGTGACAAATGCCTTCTCCATTCAGAACAGTTCAAAGGTGGTATTGTTCTTCAGAGATCCTCCTATCATCACATTAACACAAGAGCATCCGAAAGTGCACAGACTTGTTAAGCATCACTGAGGCTTCATAATGAGATAGCACAATGCTTTATATGGGATCAGTTTAAATCCTAGCACTCTTGACTTCACATTTATTGAAGCTCGTCCTATTTTGTACAACACTGAGCATATAGTGTAACTCTGGGAACCACAGCTGTGACTTAGTTAATGATCTCAATAAATCCTACTTAAGCAGAGACAGGAAGAGAATTATGCAAATGACTATTACTGTGCACCATGCACTTGCTAACTGAAGACATCCCACAATAAGCTTCAGAACATAAGCACCAGTACTTTTTTAACCCAGATATGTGAAAAACATGTAAGCAAGGGAACAGCTTACAGAATTTTGCTTCAGAAAAGTTGCAGTTGCAGAACATTTATTACAAACCGAGTATTAAAGGAAGCATACAGAATATGTACAAAGAGGGATGGTTGAAGACCCAAATGACAGATTTTTCACATATAGCTGTGTCTGTGAGAAAGAATTACTTCTCAGAAAAGATCTTTCTGAAATATTATGATAAAACACTCTGTCATTCACACTTGGCAGCTAGATAAGATGTCTTCTATCAGCCTCTTGTAGACCCAGGCATCACCTTTAAGCCGTTGTCGCCGGATACCCACTGCTTCAGGCTTAGTGAGCTGACACACTTCTAACTCAAACTCCATAGTTACTTTACCAAAATCTGACCGTGTTTGACATTTCAGGGTATAACTGTAAAACAGAAGGGAAAATAGAATAATTATTGAACCATTTCATATTTGTTTTGCAATACTATTTTAAATTAATAGAAGCACTTTAAAGAAAATATCCTATTGCTGTTCAGAATATTGTGAAATAATCCACAATTTAGTCATCTGAGAGCTTTGTGAATACTGTAGTTTCAGGGCACCATATTTATTATTATGCCCTAGGACCAATATGCAGCACCAATGTGCTACCCCATCACAGGAACCCCTGCTAGCCAGAGGCCCCCATCCTCAGAGCTGTAATGATGGAAAGTTCCCATGTTTTCCCTAGACAAGATCACTCTCCTCTCTGTTGGTTACAGCTCAGCTGGTGTGAAAATAGGAAAAACTGAATGCAGAGTTTGAATGATTACAATGGGAGCAGGTGCTGCTTTGCAATCCAGCATCCTTCCATATTATGAGTTTGGAAATGCATCAGAGGTTGATGTATACTCTGATGTTCTACCAATACCCACCACTGAAATACTCAAGAAGTTGAGCAAATGCATATTGAAAAGTAAGCACAATGGTTATTTCATGCATTGGGAGCTCAGAAAATTGCCTTTCAGTCTGATCGAAAGTGAGAACCAATCTAACTGATCAGTAGCTTAGTTTAGCTAGTAAACCGTACAAAATTTAAGTAATCCACAAAAAGGTGTGTGGCTTCTGCACACCTTTTAAAATGTACTGACTTCTTGTCTAAAGGCTAATGTCTTTTAACTGCCAAGAATAAGAGTTAAAAGGTATCCACACTATTTTCCAAAATTGTCCCATTTGGTCATGTGACTATACCTAAAACAACTTTTGGTATTTAAAATGTCACATGAGACAGGCTGATGTGAAGTTCTCCTAAGAGTTACCCTACTACTATTGGTTTATATGTGTTGGTGAAAGAGCTGTGGTAGAACACACAACACAGTTTTGCACTGTGTGGGCAGGTTTTATTGCACACATTCATTTAGTGCTTTGTACACTTTCTATAAAGATTATTTTACAATGGGGTCAAGAAACTAAGTTTAAGTACTTTGCTTTTTAAGGACTGGACTAGCAACCATTTAGACAAATACAAGTTGAACTCATCATATTTTATGCTTACCCCTTCTGAACATATTCCACATGCTTCTTTGAAAGAACAATGATTATTTCGTTCAACAGTTCGTCTGGATTCAGCAGATGAGTGGTGGTAATGTTACAGCGTGCCTAAAAGTAGTCAGCTTGTTAAAACAATTCAAGGCATAAAAAAATAAAAATCTCTCTCCTAAAACTGAAGACATTGCAAAAAGATTTCACTAAGGAAGTTTTAGAACAGCTAACCATAGTGCCAAATGCTCCAACATCCCAAAATTATCACCCTGCTGTATGCTCCAGAGCTGGGAAATGGCCGAAAGCTGAGACAGAGTGCCTCTGATATAAAGGAACAGGCATAGCACCATGCAACTTTTCATGTATAAAGAAAAGAGGTTACTTACTACTTTTAAATTTATTGTTTTAGGAGGTTTTAAGGGTATTTCATCTAATATTTCATATAACAGCCTTGTGCACTAAGTGACCCCTTGAACAACTAGCAGATGGCCAGAGGTATTGGGAGGAAGTGTATGACAATTGTAACATACCGACATGTCCTATCTGGCTTCTGAAGTCACAGAAGCACCCAAGAGAAGACAAGACTGGAAAAAAGCTTGAAAAATGAACATAGATTGAGGATGCAAAGTCAGTAGAAGAGTGGTTCTTGTGGTCCTTATTTGGATTTAAATGTACGCAACTCTCTGACAAAACTGCTGTAACACTGTCTTGCCGTACTGTAACCTAGTGTCTCTAGACATGCCTCAGGAATTTTGCATATACTGTAGAGAAAAGAAACTGAGGCAGGAGGCTAAAGGCATGTAGAGAAAGAATATCTAGCTTCCAGTTGCTCAGGTTCCTGGACTATTTGCACAACCTAGACTCCTGTCTGATCAGCTGGTCAGGTTTGTAGCCCAACATCTTGTCCTGAATGTGTATGACTGACAGACGGCTCTCAGTGTGTAGTAGGTATCCCAGCAGCCCAGTCAGGTGAACTGACACATCACTGGCTTCTACATAACTGCTCATGCCTTGGTAAACAACTTGCCCTCTTTCATGGTAATTGTATCTTTCAAACATGTTGCCTGCAGATTCAAGTACAAATTTTTCCTTGTATAGCTTCTGAAGTATGTAAGTTGCAGACACCTGCCACAACAAGCCATCAACACTTTGTGCCTTTTCTCCAGTAGAAAGAAGCCAGGTTTTTAGTGGGGGATCTCTGTACAAATAACATGATTAAAAACTTTCAGGTAGGGCTCCTTTAAAACCATGCTGCTTCCTTCACATTTGGTTTAGATGGGCTATAAGCAGCAATGACCAAACTCCCCCCTGGATCTGTTGCCTGAACCCAGATTAACAGATAACTGAATGTGATAACTGGGGCACTGTCTTCCTATCAGCGATACTGTAAGAGCACTTTACTGTAGAATTCAAGCAAGACAAGTCACAGAAGCTTTCACAAAACCATTTCTGAAGCTACTGGATGTTTTCAATCATAATATTGTAAGATAATAATTAATACATAATTAATATAATTACTAAATATTATAGTAATACTTGTTCTTACGTAAGACCTTTGCACAACCATACCTTAAGTTTCCTTGGACAGTCTCTAGCGCATCGTTTCTTCTTGCTTGGTGTAAGCATCGTGATCACTTTATCTAGGCCTCTTTCAAGACTTCCAAATATTTTAGCTTTTCTCTTCTTTTGGCTGCTATCCACATGTGCAAGGTTGAGATCTAATTCCATTGACTGACACCTTTTACATGAACAAAGTAATCCGTTATTTTTCCCTCAGTTTTAAAAAACTAATTATTTCATAGACACTACTAAAATATTACCAGACATGACAGAACAAAGAAAATGAAATCAAGTGCAATGTATTATAGGAGTTTCTGTTTGAAAGTCTGCTGAAGTTGAAACCCAGAGATGTATCTAGAAATTGCAGTCCTTTGGAGACATGGAATAAGAAGGCACCTACATTATGAAGAATACATGATATTGAGTTACACAGCTTTAAAACTTTTCTCTACTTTCATTGTTTTCTAGTGACTGTAAAAAGAGGTTTTAGAAAGGTTTTTACCAAGAGAATAGGAACAGTAGCTTGCTGTTGTAATAAGGCTTCCCAGGCAGCACATGGATTAAGGTAGTCCTGCTCTAAATCAGGAATGTACACAAATAACTGGACACTTACCTTCTTTCAGGAAGAATCTCAGCTGCTGCCAATTCATCTGCATTTGTTGGATTAGTGAGTTTCTTAATTGGAGTGACTGCAGTGAACTGACTCTCTGAAAGAAAAAGTCCAAGCCAAGCTAGGTATGTCTTAGCAAAGAAGGATTTCCTTTTCTTCAGTGATGATTTCTCATTATCAATAATTTAGTTCTAACACCAGACCCCCTTTTCTATCTCAGGTCTATATTTTGGGTATTATAAAATATGTTTTTAATACAACCTCTACTGTACAAATTAAAACTGTGACTGATTTCCCCAGGGCTCCACAAGTCAAACCTTAGAGTTCAATACTAGAATCTTGACGATTAGAATTGCTTTCTTCTTCTGCCACTGGTCCATGAATAAATACTGAGCAATCCACTGCATCGAGTAGTTGTATTCTTCAGTGATCTACTTCCCTTATATGAAGGGTGTAAGTTTATATAGTCATGTTTAATACACAACGTACATGCTACACAACAGCCTAAAAAGTCAGTGTCTGCAGAGCATGGTTTTAAAGGCACAGGAGAGAGCAGCAAGTGAAAGTCAGCAAATAAGTTGCCACAATTAAATTAAACTTCAGTGTTCAAAGTTCCAGCTCTCTACAGAATTGCACCTGACTCCAGACAAACAACCTCAAAATTTCCACTGGATACTTCCACTTTTCTATTTCCTGAATCAAAGATCTTTCAATGCATCAAAGAATTAGCTTTCTTTGTTTAATCCTCAGAAATGTCACTACATAAATGAGCTAGAAGTGTTTCTACATTTCCCATTTCAGATATCATCTCTTTTGTTTTTAGACATACACAGACATCAGACATTACAAGATATCACATACAATCTTAAGGCAAACTCATAAACTAGTCTTTGTAACGCTACTCTTTACAAATGATCTCATTAAACAGCAGTATGTTCAAAATCCCTTATTCCTCGAATCAGGCTGCAAAGACTTACTGTACCTGAACAAGGCTCCTTAGCACCGGAAATGAAAGAGTCTCCTATTGCAAGAAGCCCTTGGCATTCGAAGGGCAGAGTTAGCATTTACAGCATCAACACCAAAACTTTTACGGTAATCATTGAAGGAAATGGTAATGTACATATGGGATATGACAGGCTGATGACTGAAAATTCTGGAAACTCAGAAAAGCTGACATAATTTAGACAGATTTCTGTGGTCTATTGCATAGCTGCAAGACCTACATGTTGTTAACAGAAGCATTTTCACTGTTATACTGGACTGCTCCTGTGAAAATGCTGATACGCAACCGTAAGAAATCCAAAAGTTAGATTTCTCTTAGAAGCAGCAATTAAAGCAGATTTAACTAAAAGTATGCCTTTATTTTCACTCAAGGTACTCACAAAGGAAAAACAGAGTGTTGAGGAAACTGCCATCTCAACCTTCATGGAAAAGTGGAACCAGGTGCAAGCTTTAACAACACAGTGCTTGGCTCCATGCTAGGGTGTACCAAAAGAGGCTCACATATGGTAACTGTGAGCAGCAACGACTTTTGTAAGTAACACAGAAGTAACATGCCTGGATGGACGGTTAAAACTCTTGCAGCACCCCACCAGATGTACTAGAAGAACCAGGGTGGTGCATAGGGCAAAAAAAGTGTTCCAGAAAAAGATGTATTGGATGAATAAGTATTGTGCTGATATTTGAGTTTCAGTGATTCCCAAGCAACATACATGTTCTAAGCTTTCCTCAGTTACTTTCTACATACCTTTGAAAGCAGGTGCCCTAAGGGGAACATCTTGCACCTGTGTCTCAATCTGACTCTTTGCAAAAGGAGTCTTAGGAGCAGGAAATGCAAAGGGCATTTCATTTCTTAAAGCTGACACTGTCTCAACATTCTCTTTGTTTTTATGCTTCTTCGATGCAACTTTTCTTCTCACTGGAGTTGACAGTGTGAATTCCATATCCTCCAGTTGTGCATCAGGCCTCAAATGCTACAAGAGATGTAAGGAAAAGAAAAAAGGCATCCTTTGCTGTATTCTGATCCCATTCAGGACCATTACAGACAAGGAAATTCTGAAGCAGGGTAAAAATACCACACAATGCTTGACTATAGAGCAATAGTTAAAAACTCTTCAATACTTCTGATTCCTTCTATAACTTGCTCATAAGGTTTGCAAGTAATTTGCCACTTATTTACCAGCTTTTCTAAATTCTTTCACTTGCACATTTAACGCTATTACTCACAAGCTCACCTAAGCACAGCTAGGAATTTTCATTTCGCTTAATTGTAAAATTTTAATTGCTTCATTTGATTTTCTTGTCCACTACAGACAGGCTGCACTTCTTCAGAGACCTCTCCAGCTCAAGCCTAGGTCTGAGACCTTGTTTGTTGCACCTTATTTTTTTCCTGTTGGTTTTGAAATCCTTATTTACTCATTTTCTAGATGATCAAAGCTGAAGTTTTAGTGAAATTACCTACAACTAGAGGAAGGCACAATATATGTTCAGCTATATATTTAAAACACTTCTTTACTCCATTTTTAACTCCATTAGGCTAGGATCTACCAAGCATTTACATATACAATATTTTTTATGTACAATGAAAATAAGATCTTTTGGATAAAGAACACTATCAAACACCTGCTTTGTTCCATGAGTATTTATACTAAATTCTTCTAACAGAGAGTGTTCAAACAGTGAAGCTGTATTTGTAAATTCCATGAATACAAATGCTCATGGCACTTCACTGCACTCTAGCATATCTTCACACATCACAGTTTTTTCAGACTGGAAAGAAATATTCAGTTGAGATTCCATTGCACACTTAAAAGTAAGATTTCATCAGAAAAGACTGCCATTAAAGTCTAAACCTAATTTCTTTTTAAGTTCCTAATAATTCATGGGAAATGCCCATGACAGTGACCTAAGTTTTATGGTATGACTTTAGTGTTGTTGTTGTGATGCCTTAGGATTTTAGCTTTTATATTTTCATATATTTGTAATCCTGCAGTTCTTTAGTGTATAACGCTGAGCTCCACGCAGAGTGTTAGCAACTGCTTTTCCCATTTTCGTCAGACACTATTCCTCTCTAGGCCTGAGAATAAAGGACACCTTACTGTTTCTGGCCCCAAGAAATGTAAACAAAAATGAGTTGGGGGGGAGCAAACTAAGAGAATGGGACTCCACTACCTGAAGCTGTAATTGGACAATTAACCTCTGATATGCAAATGGACAAAACTTATATCTGTCCCAAAAACATGTGACTGTCATCCATCTTGGGTGTAGTCTCTGCAAGACTCCTGCACTGCCCAAGGTGCACTCTGTAAAGGCCTTTCAATAAATCCCTACCCTTTATCCTTTAACTCTGTTTAGGCTCTGTTCCAGGTCAGCCTCTACAAGGCATCAGTTGTAGATTTGTCATTTGTATCAAAAGCAGATGTGAAACTATTCTCAAAGCACCATTGCCAAGTCATCTTTCTTGACCTGTGTCAAGAAGAGAAGCAACTCACAAAAACAGCCACCTTTGAATTCAAGGCTTGGACCACAACCTCTTTTTACCAAAAGCCCTAGCAATAATCTGGAAAGAATCCAATAAAAGAATGGAGTAACATTTGAAAGGGGCTGGATAAAGGTAAACACATATATCCAAGATATATGACTACTGAATCTGTAACACTAATTGGAACTAGCATTTGGAACCCTTCATCTGATGGCTACCTCTGCCCTCCCCCACAGTTGTCAGATATTAAATTAAGGGATTTGTAACTTCAGCCAAGGTTGCTAACCTTCATGGTTCACACCACATACAAGCAGATATAAATCAAAGCAATCCTTAGTTTCTAACATCTTTTTTTATTTACCAGAAACTCTTCCCAAGGACTTATTTCATAGCATTTCAGTGAAACTGTACACAGTCATTTTAAATTGCCAGTCTTTGACTGAAATGGACACCATTTTAGGAAGATGGAACGGAGGACATTTTAGTAGCCTATGTTCTGCTCGTAGGTAAGTTGCTGTTGCCCCATGATCAAGGATATCACAATGAACAGATCTCTCAGTACTACTGGAATAGAGAGCTGTCTGATAAGCTGCCAGAGCTTCTATGATGCCTTACTCAAAAGACCTTACCAGAGGGTTGCTAACTACAAGAAGCTAGGAGCCTGATACTGTAGTTGAAATCACATTCCATTAAACATAAATGCATGATTAGGCTACCTCAGCTGTTGTGTTCTAAATGTAATTCATGGCATGGTGAATATTTTGCAAAATGCTTCTACATCAAGCTGCTTGAAGTCAAGCAGTATTATGTACAAGCTTGTGCCACCAAATTCAGAAATTGCTAAGTTAAAGGTTCTGTTTGCTTGGTTGTCTTCACATTAGACCAGGTCCAGCTAGAGAGAGAGCTTTGCTAGCTGGGTGTTTCAGCAAATTCAGTTGATATTCACCCAGTAGCTACAGGCAGGCAAGTTAAATGTGTCCTGAGCACTGCAGGAGGACTAACGGATTGCTGTATTGTGTAGACATGAATTTCATCATCATCTGGGAAGGCATAATGCATATGTTATTTAGAAGTATTTGCCCATTTACCTTGGACATCACTAGAGATGATGTAGCTTCAGAGTATGAGCACAACTGAACCTAGTGAACCTCCACCTTAATCATCAGAGTGTAGAAGGCTAACCCACCATGATCATGGAAATCATATTATGCATATTCAGGAACACTTATGATTCATGATCCATTATGCAGCTCTAGTAATCCTAGAACTGTCATCTCAAAAAAGTTGTATGGGTGAACTGAAATGATTTACACGCAACTGAATCAGATACATATTATTCTGAGTGCTTGCTTCTAACACAGAAAGCAGCACACTCAGACCATTTCACAGATGTTTTGTCTCAAGGGGGAGCAGCTAACACAAGTCTGCAGTTCCACTGAATTTGTGCTTTGGAATTTGTCAAATGGACAAAATGCTTTGGAATGTGTCAAATAGACTAGTATCGCTGATGTCCTATATAGTTGCATATTATATATGACATCACAAGGAGTTTAATAACTTTAGCCATGTTCTGAAGAGCCCTATCACTACCAAACTACAGGAATAGAAATTCCCCTAAGATATACAAAACTATTTCAGAATCTCAATCATCAGAAAAACAGAAGCAACACATTTCCTTTACTCAAAAGTGTCCTCTCTAGGATTATGTTCTCAAGTGAAACAGATGAGAAAGGAATGACTCCACCTGATTTGATCACCAGCTTACATAGTGCCCATGTCGTCTCAGAGAACACTGCTCAAGTGACATACCATGAACCCTCAAAGTACAAAAATACATAGAGACAAATATAAAGTGCAGTTAGTCATCACAGAACAAGATCTGGAACGATCACCTAGGCCAGAAAACAGAGGATTTGAGCCCATTAACAAGAAGGGATTCTGTGTGGCACTTGATGCATCATATCCTCCCAGATGGCTATTCCAGTAAAGTCAATCCATAGAAGCAGCCCAGCTTGGTAAATCATGTTAATGAGAAGACTGAACTCTTTAATGACCAAGACTTTGGCTGACTGTGTACTTCACAGAATATTCTGAGTTGGAAGGGACCCTCAAAGATCACCAAGTCCAGCTCTTAAGTGAATGGGCCATATGAGGATCAAAACCACCTTGGTGTTATTAGCACCATGCCCTAACTAGTTGAGCTGAACTCAGGCTCATGCTCTCTTCCTGATGTTTAGAGCACTGGAATGTTTCTCCAGGCAGAGCTGTGTCAATGCAGAGTAGGATTTTAAGCAAGATGCTGTCCTGCTGAACTCAAGTTTACCTCAAGGCCTGTCGACATCATGGTGCTGGCATGCTCTGTTAGACATGGAAACTTTAAACGAACACGCTTGCCACGAGCCTTCTTGGATAGGAGCAAGAGGTATGTTGCTGACATGTGGTCATATTTCCACTGTGGGGTCAGGGAGAAAGAAAGAAGTATTTTAATCTCCTCTTTGGAAACATCGCAAGTACAAGTCAAGCTCAGCTTTCTGAAAATTTCCATGTCTTTACAAATTTTTCTACCTCATACACAATCCTAATTACACCTAAGTGTAATTTCAGACTTCAAGTGATTGCTCTTACGTGCCTGAGATCAAGAAAAAGGCACTATGTTGGTTGTTCTTTGCAAGGTAGTTTGCAGTTCATGCAGCAGCATAGAAATGCTGAAGTAAGGATCTATCTACTGAAGTGAATGCAAACCTAATAATTCGGTTTATCCAACACTTCAGCCAGAGTACAAACTTTTTGAAAGTAACTCCTGCCCATTCTTTCCCACGTGCCAATTTTTTGCGTGATTTTCAGCAACTCTACGTGTGTGAGGAACATAGACGTCACTTTTGATGGGTTTGCAGCATAGTGCAGTTACTCTGAATAACTTATAAGGGATTAGAAGTCTTCCAGTAAAGGACTATGGAAATGTCATAAATTTATTTGGAAGGACTTTTCCCTCTGTAGACAGGTTATTCTGATTATTTACTATAACTGAAGAACAAGGAGAATTAACTCCACAAATCTATTGTAAGTATCACACGCATTTTAAACGTCTGTTTCTGCTACAGTTATGTGGAAAACCCAAATGTTTTAAAAAACTCAAAACTATTACCACTGCTAACAAGTACAAAGAAGCAGAAAATTCAGTTTTAAGGAATAATTTTCAGATCCAGGTAAACGCTGGAGTACACATCACGCTTTAAGTCTTTTCAACAGCCTCTAATGTTATTGCTAAGATTTGTACACTTCTTCTAGAAGTATTCAGTTCAACTTTTGTCATTTGTAGTCAAAAATGACTAAACATACTCACTATTTTTAAAAATTTATGAGTAGCAACTCAAAAAAACCCTGTATTTTGTAGACTGCCTGGGTGTTGCTCTGATATTTTTATCTTTTTTTTTTCTTTTCCTACTCTTTATTGAACCATTTCAAGGCAAAGAGTTAACCCAGCAAATGGTACCTGCTGTTCAACCATAAATTTATACGAGACTTTCAGAGATTCAGAAGTATTTTACCACAGTGGGATATAAAAGTAAGATTTAGGAAACATGAAGACCACAATTAAAGGAGAAAAAGAAATACACAGATTTCAACTTTTGAACCAGTAGCTTGTAGTTACAAGCTACAGCCAGATTCTAGACTTCTGGGGGCTCCTTAAATCTGAAATGTATGTAAAATGTCATACTTGGGAATATATAAGTATTGGTCTGATAACACAGTAAATTTATTTACTGTATTACTGTATTTAATTACTGTCAATTACTGACATATACTTCTTACCTCTGTTATTAATTGCAATATAGTCTCCCTGCTCTGCTCATGAAACACAGAAAGCTGTGTTACACAGTCCTCATCAAGATGTCCCAGCTGCAAGAACACAATGGATATTGAAGTGTGAGGTTTTCAAGTCGCCCCATAATCCATATCTGACAGTGGCACTGTTGTGAAACCCAGTGGGCTGAGGCAATAGTCAACGATTTTTGACCTTGTATTTCAAATGTTTAGCATCACAGCTAAACACTGTAGGAAACAGACTGAAAAAGTCATACAACCTCAAAAGCTTCACAGCCTGGATCCTCACAGGTGAGAGCTTATAAATTCAAATAAGCCACCCAAAAGCAGCTAAGATTTTTACTAGAATGGAAGCCATGCTTTCATCTCTCTATAAATATCCAAAGCTACAAGCCATGCCCATCTCTACCACAGCCAGCTTGCACTGATGGTGCAAGCACAGCCAAACTTTTCTTTACCTAGGCTAACAGCGGCATCTGGTGGCAATGGGAAGCATTGGCTGTCAACATGCAGGAACTTCTCAGAATTTTCTGCTGACAGCCAGATTATTTTGGTTTCTTTCCTCTCCGTACTGCCTTCATCTCTCACACAAGTAAAACAACTGACAGAGAGACAGGATGAATATTCTTTCAATGAAATTTGAATTTTTATTCAAATTTTCATTGACAGCTACATACAAGATAAACCATAACCACATCTAGCATGCTCTTCAGAATATTTGCGTTTTGCACACTAAACGAAGTATTGATCAAGCAGCCTAGAGAAGAAGCTGGTCATTCATATGTGGAAGTACTTTACTTTTTGATGAGAATTCAGTTATTCTGCAGATTCAGCTGCAGAATATAATGAAAACACATTTGAAATGTCTCCTCAAGAGAAATCAAGAGCAAGTAATAGTATTTTGACAGCTAAAAGAATCAGAAAAGAACGACAATCATCTCAAATTTCATTTTGTAACCAGTAATTTCATACCACACACTTATGAGGATGGTAGTAAAGTAGCAAATATTACATTAAATGCTTTAGTATTCATCTGACCAGAGTACTTACTGCGTATTTACTTTGCCACTGAACAGCATCAGAAAAACCTTGCATGAGCCAAGGGTGACTTAACAGGTGTTGTACTGTAATGCGCTTCTTTGGGTCGACCTGGTGGGCAAAATAATCAAAGTGATACTTAAATTGTGGAGAAAAAGTTGATCTTCTACACAGAATGTTAGGGTGGTTAGGAACAAAACCAGAAACCAATACTGTTTCAGAGCTTCACCAAAAGGAAGCTCACATTCAAAGATCTTAGCTGTGAAGAGCAGCTATACAACCTACAGTTACAAGAGATCCCCCAGGGATATGCAGCATTGGCTAGATTCCTTAGGTGTAGCCCAAACATGTATTTGGGCTACAAAACAGCTCTTGTTTTTCTAGCACATTAAGAACAATCAAATGCATGCTGTTTGAAGACATTGTTAAATCATTTAAACTTTGCTTAATTATTTTTGTAATCAAACATTTTTCTCAAAGATTTTTCAGCTGAAGGCAATGGTAACCTTCAAAAATTTGTAAGAATTAAGCTTCTTATTTAAACACAGAATGTTTTTTAAATATTTCATTGATGTAATGTTTTGAACCAATTCAACAGTACTTTATACATCTATTGAACAGAAACAATACCTTTACCTGCAGCATTTGGTCAAGGAGCAGTGTACTGCTAGGAGAGAGCCAGTTTGGAATACTGTATTTTCCTCTCTGTAAAAAAAGAAGAGGATTTGGAACTAACGTTGAACCTCCAAAGGAACTACTAAATTACTTGGACAACAGTGACATCTGTACTTCGTAAAAAAAAGAACAGCAGGAACATGTGAACTTAGCTTAAAGAATGACTTGCATGAATGTCATGGCAGTACTAAAACACAGCAGCATTAGTAAGGAAAATCACATGTTTGAATCACCAGCTGCAGTTTTCATCCATTCTTCTTGTGTGACATGTCCATCTCTGCCCACTTTTGCAGCTAACCTGCTCCTTTCTCCATTGCCTTGGTTCATCGTATCAACTCAGTACTGAAGTTCTAGAAGCGCAAACATACTGGAGTATGAATGACTGATATTAGCACTTTGCAATGTGAAGATTCCCTTAAATCACTACTTTTCAGACACTAAAAGTACACTATCCTCAGTATTAGGATATTCTTTTTTGAATAGGTTACATCTACTGTTAAACTTTCAATCTCATACAGTAGACAGAAGAAAGGTTACAGATCTAGCAAGTGAGATTATTTCAATATTTACTGTTGGTTTTCTTTAATTTTTGATTAGAAGAAAATTGAAAACAACTCCCAGATGTGAGGTGTAAGAGTAGCTAGAAACCAAACCAAATTCACCACCAAGAATAATTTATTTCCTAATGAAAATTGAGATAAAAATAAAAATCTGTAAACAGTCATTGTCAAATAATGTAACTATCATTTTGTAATGGCAGTTTTCTTTCTACAGACAAATGCCTTAATAACAAAACAGTTGCAGCTACATTTATTATATGCAGCTACATTTCTAAGCACAGTATGTATTGCTTTGACATTACAGATTAAAGAATTTCACTTACATCTTTACAGACACTACTAGTAAGTTATTTATGAATAGATCTGTAGGCTGTTTTACAACACAGCTTTACTATGAAACTAAGTAACACAAGTAATCTAGATTTTGTTTTTAGTATATTGCTACAGAACAGGACATAAAAAAGATCAATTCTCATCTATTGTACTGTGGGCAATACTGGATGGTAAATAGGTTATGATACCTACCAGGTGCATACAGTTATACCAGACGTAAATTTTGTTTTTATAGTAGTTATATCACAGTTTAGTTTTTCAGTCAAAAAGTTAAGCCATTGATTTAAGTATTCACAAATGAAAAGATGTGGAGCACTCCAGGGAATTAACACTGCATGTAAGTCATATGATTTTAATTAGATTCAAGCAGCAGATCTGACTTGGAACAACAGGTTCAAGATGAGATTACAATAAATTTCAGGATTTAAAATGTGTGAAATTAAGTTCCACAATAGCGGGTGTCCTCATTTGAAACAATTTTCAATTCACAACCACATAAAATTAAAACAAATTCAGAGTGGAAATAGCAAGTATGCATTTTAACACCTGTGACACGATTGGTTTTTGACTGCTCCCAGTCTAAGCTCTAAAAGCTCATTTATTGTTTCAGCTCACTTCAACACATTCCACTGGCAGACACTGCATCACTCCAAACAACTCAGTTCATATTTCCATGTCCATTCTGGACAATGGTAACTACACAGAATCACTTTTGATATTCTTGGTTAAGATCTCCATTTCACGTCTGAGGTCCCTGTTCAGTGAACGACTTAAGCAGTTGGATCATTTACCAGGTTCTGCATCTTGGTGTAATGAGCACCAAAAAGGGTTTTGTCAGCCTATGACAGCATGCTTACAAGCGGACACGTTCTCAATGTACACTGACCTTCTGGACAGACAACACAGTTCACACCACAAGCAGAGAGGGAAAGGCAGCTCAAGTCTATTGACAACCCAGCTGTTTCCACTTTATAGCAATTTTACTGAGAAACTGTGCTTGCTAGCATTATTTGGACAACACTCCTAATCATACGGTTTAGTTTAGGTAGTCTTGCAAAGAGCAGGGACTTGATGATCCTTTTTGCTCTCTTCCAACTCAAAGATATTCTGTGACTATATGACTAGGGAAGTCATGTAATTTTAATGGCATCTCAGCAACTCAAACTAAGTTTCCTAGAGATCTTCTGTCAAGGTATTCAAGTGTACTCAAATTCCAGACTAAAACTCTACACTCTTTGATGAAATAATCAGGTGCTTTATAGAGCTCAGACTGTTATGCACCCTGGAAACATTTCCTGTGCAAACCAGTGTCAGTTGCCCCCTGCCAATGCAGTCCTTGAATACTCTGAAGGAGGGTTTTTTGGTGGTTTTTTTCAGACATATCAGACTCTGGGGAGAGGAGAACAAGGTAGAG
Organism: Callaeas wilsoni; assembly: GCA_013398955.1. NCBI lineage: Eukaryota > Metazoa > Chordata > Aves > Passeriformes > Callaeidae > Callaeas > Callaeas wilsoni. The sequence goes on along the minus strand of VWPU01010113.1, from coordinate 15,316 downwards.
GAATCCAAAGCCATTACTCTGCACTGTTGTTCATCATTCCACTCAGAGCAAGCTTCATCAACACAGATTTCTATGGCAGCTCAGAAGTGGCTGGCAGAGGTGCATGTGCGATGAGGAACAACTTGTGTTTAGCCACATCAAGAGGAGTTTACAGGGAAAGAACCAATGACTTAATTATACTATTTACTGTTTATTCAACTCCTTTTGGTGGAGGAAATTATAATAGCAGATGCAGAATGCTGTTTTCTCTAGATATAAGAATGGCTGACATTCAAGAAGAGTATTTTTAGGGAGAGGACAGATAAACACTCAGATATAAAAGTCCAGCCCACTGGCAAGAAAATGCTTTTTCTGATACACAGTTTTCTACTGTATCATAGGACCAAGCTAGAGTACTGCATAGGCTGGGGGAAAACAGAAACAAATTCACAAAATATTGATCAAAAGAGTAGCAAAGCATAACAAAATTTAGCAGATAAGCCTTTTTGTTCAAATCAGAAAGCAAAAATCTCCCATAATGCTTAGCGATTCCTGTTCCTCATGTATTCTATAATCATCAATACCTACCATGATCTTTCTGTAGACAGCCATGACATTATCATCATCAAAGGGGAGAAAGCCACACAGCAGAGCATACAGCAGTACTCCCATACTCCAAATATCTGCCTGAAAAATAAAAGTGAGAGTTCACAAACCTCATCTGTCTAAAATGACTTAGAGACTGATCACATTGTCTCCTTTTGGCAACTTGTGGAAAGTAGGTCCCTTAACTCTGGACAGAACTCTTATAGTCCAAGTGAAAGCACACAATTTTCAATTCACTAAAACTAGAGCACTAGTAAAACCATTACCCTTTTCCTTAGGTCGCCAAATTGCTGCATTACTTTCAACCTACAAGGATTTCACTGACAAAAGGGAAATCAAATTCTTCAGAAGGGATTTTGTACTCAAAAGTATTAGTGATTATGACAGCTGTCAATACTGTTACAATCAGCTTTAAAGCCTCACTGTTTCTTCTCTGTATAGACATGACAAGGTCTACATGCCTCATACTGCAACTCCGACTTCAATCATAAAGATAAAGGAGAAGCACTGACTTTGTGGAAAACAGAAAGCAAGAGTCAGAGGTCAGAGACAGTGGTGCAAAGGAGGTAAATGAAAAGACTGACTCCATCCAACAGCACAGACAGTTAGGAAGTTTGAGGAGATTGAAATTGCAGCATTTTGAATGGATTGACAAGGGCATGTAGCAGACCCCAATGTTCTAGACATGGAATCAAAGCTGGATAAATGCCACAGTTTTTCTTCTCTCTAATTTGACTACACTGCACAGTACAAAGAGCAAGTTGTCATACAAGATTTCAAAGGCAAAGTACACAAGATACTGAGACTGCACAGAAATTTGAAACAAGACTTGGATAACTGACAGAACAAATTGCTGCTTGGAATAATGTGGTAGAAGGAAGTTATTTTTTGTAGAGCAGCACCTGGGGACAGTGAAGGATTAGTCAGAGATGAAGAAGCCAGGTGCAGAATCTGTTGTCAAGAGCTATTCCAGGCTGTGACTGCTCTCAATCACACAGCTTCTGAGAGCCACTGAGGCAACGTGACATTGAAGAAAGACACCAAGGGAGTATATCTGAATCTCACCACCTTTAAATACACGGTGCGCAGAGGAAAAAACCATCCTAACCCACAATTATGTCACCTACCTCTGAGCCAATGTATGCTTTGCCCTGAATCAGCTCTGGTGCTGCATAAGCAGGGCTTCCACAGCAAGTGTTCAGATGGTAATCAAGGCCACCCTAGAACAAGACAGAAGACTGATGACAAAGAAGCATTGGCTCTAACACAAATGGTGTCTTCTAGCAACAACATATTAGTGGCTTCAGAGGCTTCATTTTCCAATGCTGAGTATTTACAGTCATCTAATATTTTGCTTTGGTATAATATATGGCTTCACTAGGCAAAAACGGTCCAAGACCAAGAGAATCCTCTAAATGTTCAGATCCCAAGCTGCTCCTTCACATGTTATCCCAGCAGCCTTTTCTGCAGCTCCTCCTGTGATAGGAGTACTTCCCTTTGTGACCAGAAAGAAAACAGATGGAACTCGGGAATCAGTAATCCAAGAGCCACTGGGCATGAGGCTGGTTGGATATTCATATCAATATTTAAGGCAATAACTTCATGAAGAACCACTAAAATGCTTCCTTATTAAAAACGTGTTATTCCTTAGCCTGGGCTTTGTTCTAAGCAGATCAGAGTGAGATGACATTGCACTACCAAGACGGTGGCCTAATACTCCTGATTTCCTGCGGGATGCTTTAATGTGACTGAGCTAAAACAGTCTGAGGACTTTGGATCAGTAAGACCTTCTTCCTATTAAATTTCTTCTTACCGGCACCCATCTCATCTGTGAAGACAACAAACAGAGCAGCAATGTGGAAACCAACTTTAAACTTGGTAAACAACTCAGTACAACCACAAGGATCCAGAGGCTTTGAAATTGATTTGATTTGATCCACAAATCAAATGTATTTGATTTGATCCACAATCTCCACAGATAGACAAATCTTATGAAAATGACACATGCCATTGAAAATTATTGGGGGAAAGTGGACGCCAACATAAGTTTTACAGTACAGGCTTTTGTGGGGGTAGATACTCTACAGGCAAGGCAATCTGTGCCTTATATGAGGATGAAAGATGAAGAGTAAGAGGAGAAAAACTGATATTCTGCTCAGAAAATGTAAAATTGCTCTCTAGCTTCTTCGGCTTTCAGCGGAGAAGGGACTGTGATCTGCCTCAGTGGCTTCAGTTCCTTTTTGGACTGTTTTTTGGCCTGTTTTTCGCCCGAGACCAGCTATCATCTCCAGACCTGCTCAGTGGGACCCTCCAAGGGGGATTGTCAGACTCTGCCGGGCCTGGCCCAGCACAGAACTGCAGGTTTTATCTACAGAAAGAACTCTAAAATCCATAGTTCTCCTTTAGGGGACGGGGGAGTAGGTTTCAATATCCTTTTTTGCCCCGTGACAGCAGGGGACTCTGTTTGTTAAATAAATACGTTTTTTCACCTTCAGCTGAGGAATTATTTTCCCGAACCCGTGGGGGAGGGGCTGCCAGGGCCTGCTTGCCTGGCAGGCAAGAGAGAGAGAGACGCCCCTTTCGGGTTGGTTCCTCCTGGATTTGTGTCTAAACCTGCACACTGTCTCACACTGTTAAGGCGCTACCAAGCAATTAGCAGTGGGACGACAACTGCACCAACAGCTCGAATTTAGGGCAAGGCTCTGCAGTGCACCCTGAAGTCATGCCTGCAATTTTTATGTGTGCACTGTAGCTGGTTAAGCTCTGCTATGAGAGCAACTGACAGCCTTACCTTTGGCTTTGCACAAAGTCCAAAGTCTATCAGCTTCAGATTATGTTCCTCGTCAATCAGCAAATTTTCCTAAGTAAAAGAGAAAGTGGTAATGAATTCTTCCATAATGCCAAGTATCCAAAAAACCATATTTTCTTTCACCTTATTTCTTCTTGCCATTACCAGCCACAATTTACCGAAAGCTCTCCTCTGGAGATTTTGACCTGTTGCTAATGAATATATTCTATATTCCAGATGGGGAATACAAGCTCCTACCTGCTCGGAAAGCCATAGGGGGCTGCTAGACAGAAAGCAAAAACTGTCAGGGACGAGCCTGCCCTGGCAGAAAAGGCAGCTAGTGATATCCCAGGTGGAGTGAAAAGAAGCAGAGCTGGCAAAGTGGGGGAAGCCACTTGCCCTCTGTTCAGCACGGTGAGAACAGCACCTTCAGTTTCTGCCCACCCTCTAGCACAGGAAAGACACCAAAGTGAGGTAAGCTCCGTGGATGGACACCAGCCTGTCCAGGGTGCTGGAGCACTTGTTCTGTGAGGAGACACTGAAGGAGAGATGGTTTTTCAGCCTGTAGGTGACAAAGCTTCAGTGGAAACTTCTTGGTAGTGTTTTAATTCCTAGAAAGACGGCATAGAGACAGAGCCAGCCCCTCCACAGAAGCACATGGTGGGATGATGACAGTCAACAAGCATCAGGAGACAGTCAGACGGGTACTAGGAAAAAGTCTTGCTCATAAGAAAGGAAGTGAAGAGCTTAACAGGTTTCCCAGCAGCACTATGCTGCCTCATCCTAGGGAGAGGTCCAAGATGTGACTGGATGAAGAACTTTTGGTCTGACACTGTTTTAAACAGGAAATATAAGCAGAAGCCACTAGAAGTCACTTCCCAATCAAGTTATCTCACAATCCTATGAATCCATCAGGTGTCCAGCTACAATCCAAATCCTTCCAAGAGGGACACAGAAGACTTTGCTTGGAGAGAAGTCCTTTGGAGACAAAGATTTCATGAGCTGTCTAGTAAAATGCTTGTACCCTAAGAATTTGCTTTTCTCAGTTATCAGTGTCTCTGAATATGTGAACTTCTAACCCCTTCTATGAGAAACGGTCTCAAGGCTTCCATTCCCTAAGCCCATGCTTAATTCCTGTGGTGACAGCAAAGCCACAGGATCAGTCTTGTGGCACATCCCTCCCCCTGCCCAGTCCTCACTTGTTTACATTGTGGGAGTCACATTTTCCTTTGATGTCAGAACAGAACAGTTTATACAACAGAGAGGAACCATGACAACTCTCCCTGGGTACAAGCTGGAATAAAGGGGATAGCAAAAATGCCTAACCAACAGTCAAAATCAAACCCTTGTCTTCTCCACTCTCAGCTGGAGTGCACTATTCTGCTTCTCTTCCAGAGGAAGCTCCTTCCTCAGATACAGCTACAGCTACATCCTGTTCAGCTGAGGAACAAAGCAATAAGTAGAAATAATGCACTTTCAGCAAATGTTAGCGAAAGAGCTCTAAGCACAGGAGAAGAGAGAAGACAAGTCACACCAGCAGCTCCATTCAAGGAAATAAAAGTGGGTCTTCATTGTTATTTGTGCAAATCTGACTACTGTTCAGACTTACTGGTTTGAGATCCCTGTGGGCATATCCCTGACTGTGCACATAAGCAATTGCTGAAACAATCTGCCGAAAAAATATGCGAGCTTCCTCCTCGGAAAGGTGGTCCTTCGAAATGATGTAATCAAACAGCTCTCCTCCAGGACAGTACTGCATGAAAGTAGGAAAAAAAGAACACGTTTGAGATACAGTCATGAAATGCAAACATGAACAAGGACACTGAACAGCAAGAAGGCATTCTTCCCTCTGCTTAATCCCAGCAGCACCTGGGCACACCCCAGGCCAGTGTGCAACAGATCCAACAAGCTGAAGAGCCCGACTCTTGCCTGATGCTTGCCACAGCCATATCACACTACCAGCAGAGGCAACAGAAATTGCTTAAGAGATGACAACTCAGTGGCACTTCTCAGGTCCCACATATCCTGCTGGTGCTGTTTTTTGGAGTGTCATGTGGGAATTAAAGTCAGTTTGCTCGTTGCAAACAGTGAAAAGTGGCTTTTACAAGGAGACAAGACGCACTGTCAGCTTCATTTTTAAACTACAGTACCTTGGACACACTCATCATTGAGATGATTTTCTAAGAATTGTTTCATTTGGACTCCGCTACCATCTACAGCTACGACTAAACCCAAAGATCTTTGCCATAGCAGAAACACCATTCTTTACCTCTAAAACCATGAATATTTTCTTGGGTGTCTCAATCACATGATACAACCGGCAAATGTGCTGGTGATTTAAGTCCTTCATGGCATCGATTTCTAGTTTAACACGAGGCAAGTCATCCTAAAAGATCACAACAGCAAGATATGAAATTGACAATTAGTTTGACAGCCTGTACATCACAGTAAGCCTGCACATCAGAACTGCCCAAACTCAAACCAGTACCAGCTCTGTCACTGCTCACCTGCCCTCCTCACACACTGGTCAGTAAAGCCCAAAGGGGCTGATGTACAATGCTAGTATTCTCATCAGCCCTCCATTTGACTTCCAGTAGTTTATTTAGTTATTTAATATTTAAAACTGTAATGGCCTCAGTTTTACAGCCAGAGAACGTTCCCCTCTCCACATGAGGGCACAGGATTTGTGGTGCCGTTAAAATTCTTTCAACCATACAGCATCTACCACTAGCCCACAGTGACGGGTCGCACCCGTGCTCCTGAGAACTCCACAGGAACAGCACATTAACAGCTCTGAAGTATTTTTTGGATTACCTGTAAAGCACGCTTGTCCATGATTTTTATTGCAACTTTTTCACCAGTGAGACGATGTCGCGCAAGCTTTACCTTTGCAAAGCCACCTAGAATTTGAAACAGAGATGCATAAAGCTCTGCATACTGACAAGCTTTCTCACCCATGATCTCAGTCGCTCTGAAGCAAATACCGTATGCACAGCATGTAGCATCTTTGCTAGAGGAAGAAGCAATTCTTTGCTAGAGGAAGAAGCCACCACCTTCCAGTTTCATTTCCACAGTTCCGCCGCGCAAAATACGCAGAGAAACCATGACCCACAGACTCTGAAGTAACAGTTAATCTCTCAGATAAACATCGAGGTGAGCGGACACATCACACACATTCGTTTACATTCACAGACTGAGCCCACCTGTGCCGACTGTTCCGTGTAATTCATAGTATTTGAGAATTTCCTCATAGTCATCTCCGGCCATTCTGCGACCCGCAGGACGCGGGCAGCTCTTCTCAGCACCTGCAAGGGGAGACCGCAGATTGCGCTCATGCTTTCGGGCACAGGAAGCGACTCAGCTGCAACCCCCGGTAGGGCAGAGCGGCTGCTGTTCCCATGGGCCTGTCACGGCTGCCCGGCGACAAGCGCGGGAGAGCCGCAGTCCGGAGTCGCACCGACCAGAAGACCCCTTCAGTCCCACCTCGTTTCTTGGGGCGCTGCCGCCAGGAGCCCCCACCCCAGAGAGTTACCCCGTCCCGAGGCAGCGACCCCACAGCGGAGCAGCCTAGAGAGTCCGTTACCGTTCAAATGTCCCGCTTCCGGCCGCCGGGATCGAAAAGCCAATCTCCGCGCGCCGCCAAACCGGAACGGGCAGGAAAGGCACGGGCATGCCGGGAGGGAGGGAGACAGGGAGTGGGGGCTGCTACAGTGGGACGGTCTGTGCTGCCGACTGGCTGCTAGCGGGGGCTGTGTCAGCCGAGACCAGTCCCCTACGGAGACAGAAAACAGCATCTGCCTCTGCCAGAAAGCGCGTACGCAGGCGCAGCGGTCGCGACCGGAGCGGGTTTCGCTCCGCAGGGGCTGGCACCGGGCACAAGATCGCGGCAGAGGCCGTTGCTTTGAGGAGGTGGTGCCTCTCGCTGCTCCCCGCGGGCTTTCCCGCCAAAGCCCCGGCCGGCCGTGGCTGCCGTTCCCCGCACTGGCCCTGAGCCCGATGGGGCCAGCCTACACGAGGCACAGTGTCTCTCCGGGCGGTAACAGCACGGGGCAGGTGGGAGTCTCCATTGTGAGGCATATGTTTAGATGACATTAATAGACAATAGGTTCATTAATGCAGTATTGCAGCTTTGCTCTGTACACACGAAGAAACACAAGGCAGTTTGTACCCCCGTCTGCCAACTATTTAAAAAGGCAGGAAATATGAGGGGGGCAGGGTGAGACACAGGAGTAAAAAAAGGGAGGAGAACACGAGAGGAGAAAGGGCAGGAAGTGTGAGAGGGAAAGAGTGGGAAACGTGAGGGTAAAAGAGTGGTAAACATGGGGAAATGTGGGAAACATGAGGGGGAAAATGACAGAACATCTGAGGAGAAAAAAGGGTGAGGAAACAGTATGGGGACTTTGGAAGAAGTGCATGGTGGGGAAGTATGGCAAATGTGAGTGGAGAAGGGCAGGAAACATGGGAAAATTGGGTCGCAAAATCATCCACTTTTATCAAAATGGCCACAGGAAAAGCAGCCTGCATGGCTCCCTTGGGACTCTGCACAGGCTCAGAGCCAGTCATATCTCTGAGGACCAGCCTGGAGCTGGCAATATGGCACTAATCCTCTGTCCATCCCTGTGCTACCATGCAGAGCCACCTCTGTCCATCCCTGTGCCTGTGCAGAGCCTGGAACAGCCTCCTGAAGCGGGATGGCCGTTGCTGGCAAAGAGCCCACTGCTTGCTGAGGGCATAGGCTTCCATCTGGAAGGGCAAGGCTTGAACTGGTACGTGGCTGTGCAGGCAAAATGCCTGTGCCTCTCAAGGGGCGGGATCAGAGAGCCCCTTTTCTGTAGAAGTACACAATCTTGTTCTTTTGGGACAGGTTTTTGTCACTTTCTTCTTTCCCGTAGGACAGGCGCTGGACACTGTAGACTTCCTCTAGGGACAGATCTTAGTTGATGTAGTCTTTTCTCTCTTCCTTTTCCTTGGCAAAAGCTCCGTCCTTGATCTTTGGCACTAATAGAACTGATACCTCCACTGTCCCTGCCCCCTGCCTGCTGTGGGCATGGGCTTCCAACAAGCGATGTGAAGGGCTGCATGAGCATCGGGGCTGTGCAGTGCAGCTGCCTGGCTCTCTGCCCCTGTCACCTGCTGTCACCTGCACACTTTGAAGGCCAGAGAATCTGTTGTTATTGCTGCCTCTTTGCGCCTCAGCAGCAAGAGGTGCATGGTGCTCGCTTTCCTCAGGAGCTCTGGCCAGAGCTGGTGCAGAGGCTGTGGCACCCACTGGGGCAAGAGATGCTCAGGTCACTGGCTGCCTCTCCTGCTATGTCTGTGACATTGTTGCTGAGACAGCTGGGCCTCCTCTAGGTAGCAGTGTGAGGGTCCATCGTTCACTGGGCCCAAGGAGTTGTCCCAGATGTTGTACCTGACATCATCTTCTGATTGGGACAGCTCTTGATCTTTCTTGTCTTGTCAATGAGACAGGTTTTTTTCATTGTCATTTTCCCTTTGGGAGAGCTCTTTGTCATTGTTGTCTTCCCTCACAACAACTGTTTGTCATTGCTGTCTTCCCTTTGGGACAGGTCTTGGTCTACGTTGTTTTCCCCTTGGGACAACTCTTGGTCTATCTGGACTTCCCCTTGGGACAGCTCTTGGTCTCTCTCTATTCCTGTTGGGACATTGTCTTTCCCATGGGAGACCTCTTTGTCATTTTCCTACTGGGACCTGCCTTTGTCATAGTCATCTTCATCTTGGGACATGTCTTTGTTGTCTTCCTGTTACGTACATTTTTTGTCATTGTCCTCTTCCCTTTTGGACAGGTCTTCATCTCTCCTGTATTCACCTTGGGACATCTCTCTGTCATTCCCATCTTCCCTTTGGGACACGTCTTTGTCATTGTCTTCCCATTATGACAGCTCTTTATCACTCTAATCTTCCCAGTGGGATAGCTCATCTCTCCTGTATTCACTTTGAGACAGCTCTTTCTCATTGTCTTTCCTTTCAGCCGGTTCTTGGTCTCTTGTCTTCATTTTGGGACAGTTCTTTGTGTTTGATGTCTTCCCTTGAAACAGCTCTTGCTATCCATCATCTTCCTGCCCTTTCTCCTCCTCACATAAGGCAGCCCAGTTGTTTGGAAAATTAGGTTCCAGAAGCTCTAGCATCATCTGATGACTCTTGAATTTTTCAAAATCCTGGAAAATTTGTCTGGCTTTCCTGAGCAGGGACAGTCATGCTCTGCGCAGGCTGGGCTTCTCATCTTCAGCTCCTCCAAAGACTCTGTCTTGGACACAACGCTCAGATCCTTTGCAGTCTTGTGGTGCACCAGCAGAGACCTGCTGGTGAGGTTGCATTTAACGATGCTGCTCTGTCCAGCACCATGCCCCTGCATCTCTGTCCAGGGAAGCTGATGTAGCCATGCTGTGCGCCCAGTCTCACCGTTCTGCTGGCTGTGTGTCTGGCTCCACATGTAGTTCTTGTGAGGCATGTCATACATAGGGATCTAGTTCTTGTCCTTCGCACCTCCAACATGGGCTTCAGGGTGGTGTGGTGCAGCCCTCAAGCCCTCAAGCACACCTGTGGCTGTGCCCTGTGGGTGCCCCGAGCAGTGGGGACAAGCAGCTGTTGCTGGCTGTGGTGATGGCCATTCTCCTGCCCCTGGCAGAAACAGTCAGCTGCTGCCTGCTGCTGGCAGAGGAGGCAGCTTGTGTGTGCTGGCGTGCTGCCACCTGTATTGCTGGCAGGTGGGCTGTCTCTTCCTGCATCACTCTGGTATGGACAAGGCAGTGACCCACTGAGCACCAGGCTGTTCATCTGCAAGGGAAGCTGAGGAGAGAGGCTGCCTGACTGTGGCCCTTGCCCCTGCATCCTGCTTGTTCCTCCTGCCTGTGTGTCAGCAGTTCCTCAGGGTGGGAAGATGTTCAGTCCTATCTCCTCCAGTCTCCATACATCAGTGTGATGTTCCCAGCGTCCTGTGAGCTCTCTGGGCAGAGAAACCCTGGCACCCTGTCCCCACAGAGGGATGAAACCTGGCTCTCGCTGCCTTGCGGTGCTGCCTACATAGGACTGTAGTTCACCTGCATCTACCTCGAGTCCACCTGTGAGAAAGTGTAAGCATGGGATGGGGGTGGCTGCCTTGGCCAGAGGCAGAGCTCCAAGACAGCTCCATGATACCCAGTCTGTACAAAGATACAAAAGCCAGATTTTAACATTGTCTGTGTAGCAATTGAGAATAACAGACCACCACTTTGTCATCAAGCAGGATCGTCTTTATTCAACACACTTGAGTATTTATATGTTTCTTCTGTGTACAAGTTTTAGGCTCAATTACACAGGCAGACAATAGGAGAGAGAAAGTAATCACACAAAGACAAGAAGATTAGAGCCAATGTTTCTAGGTCTTATCATTCATCCTGCACATGTTTCACGGCCCAGTTTTCTGGGTTGTATGTCAAAGCGCAGGTAGTTATGGCTGGACTTGATCCTTTGGTATATGCTTTCCCATGGGAGAAGAGCTGTTAATCAAGGTCAGGATGGCCCAAGCAGGCCGCTGCTTCTACAATCTGTCAGTTATTTAAAAGGCGGGAAATGTGTGAGGAAAAGGACAGGAAACATGAGGTAAAAAAGGGAGGGAAATGTGAAGGAAGAAGAGGGCAGGAAACAGGAGGAGAAAAGTGTGGGAAACATGATGAAAGAAAAAGGCCAAGAAAATGTAGGGGGAAAAGGTTGGGACACGTGAGGAGAAAATTGCGAGAAACATAGGGGAAAATCGTTGGGAATATAAAGGGACAAGATAAGGAAATATGAATGAATAAAGGGCATGAAACGTGAACCTCCCAGTCCCAGTCCCATCACCAGCTCTGGACCCCACTGTAGCCGCAGACCCCCCAGCTATCACTCAGCCTTGGATGTTGCCAGCATCCACCATCAGCCCCGGACCTGCCCAGCTCCTGTCACCCAGCCCTGGAGCGTGCAGCTTCTTTCAGCTCCCATCAGGACCCAAGCAGCTCCCATCATCCAGCTCTGGACCCTGCAAGCCCCGAGCCCTTGGCTCCCAGGCACTCCAAATGTCCCAGCATCCTCAGCAGTAGAAACCTCACAAGCATTCTGCGCTCAGTCTTCATGGGCAGAATGATGCCCCACTCTACAGTCCATGGAGTGGCACCTAACGTACCCCTACACCACATGCATTGGGGAAAAAATCTCACACACACCCGTCACTCAACCTGAGGACACCCTCAGTCCAGCACTCCTGCCACCCACCGAGTCCCATACCCACCCTGTGACCCCCACAATGCCCAATTTGGGATGCCCCCATGCTCTTCCCTGCCTCCTCCTTCTCAACCTGAGTCCTTCCCCATAGCACCTAAACAGATTTGGGGTGACAGCTGCTGGGGGGTGGCACTGGGGGGATACCCACCACCTGGCCCGGTGGCTGAGCTCCCATCAGTTGATGATGGACTGCTGTGGAGTCATACTCCTGAAAATGAAGGTGAACAAGGGACTGGCATTGATGGGGTCAGAGACATGGGGAACATGGTGATACCAGGGGACACACTGAGCCTCAAGGTCATTGCTGCCTCCTCTATATGTCCCCTTGCTCTCATATGGCTCCTCCGGTCCCCTATGTCCCCCCAATCTCATCTGGCACCCCACATTTCTTAAAAGCCCACCCTCAGTCCCATACAGACTTTCAAGCTTCTAATAGCCACTTCCAGCCCTGTAGGGTCCCCCTTGTCCTCCATGAGATCTCCCCCAGCCCGTTTCAACCCCTGATGCCATCCATCCCCATGCGACACCTGTGACTTGCAGAATCACGAAGTATTCTGACTTGGAAGGAATCTACAGCGGATTGAGCTCTATGGTGTGTCAGTACCATAACTGGAAGGAAGCTTACACTAGTACGCTAGTAAGACTGGGGATGAAAGGATCTCTTCGTGCTCTTCCTTACCAGCTACTGAGTCTGTTTGCTGACTCTGTTGGCTGGTCTCAGATGATCAGAGAGGAGTCCTCCCTGCTTGCCCTACTGCCTGCCCTGCCTGGGTGAACTGCTGTGTCAGCTGGCATGCCATGCCCTCACTGCCATCCCATGTTACTCCTGTTCGCCCCGCTCCAGGTCACTCAGACTTCCTAGAGCTGTTTAAATCTCCTTTGGGTGCTCCTTGCACCGGCTCCTCCGCATCTGGTACCTGCTGAAGGCTTCCAAGTCCTGGTGAGGCTTGGAGCTGATGCTCAGGTGTTCCTGAGCTCAGAAACACCCCTGTGCAGGTCAAAGACACACCAAGATGCATGTGCCCGTCACCCAGGCATCCTGCTCTTCTTCTTCTTCTTCATGTCTCTGAACAGGGCTTGTAGTCATGATAGTGACATTCCAGAAAGTTCTCTGAGCTGAGGCATCCCAATGGCTAGGGGCCCTGTTCCTTACGCAGGAGTCCTACCCTACTGACCGCAATTCCATGTGCCCGTGGGGATCCACCAGCCATCCTCGTCCCTCCATCCTCATGAGGGACCCACCAGCCCCCCCAGTTCTATGTCTCCATGGGGATCCAGCTGCCCCCTTTGTCCCTGTGTCCTCATAGGGACCCACCAGGACTCTCAATCCCCATGTTCCAAACATCCCCCTTGTCTCCCATATTCACAGTGTCCCCTGTGGGGCTGGAGGGAGTCTGGGGAGTATTGGGACCTGTGGAAGGATTCTTAGAGCAGAATGGATATGGTCTGTATCCGAACATAGTGAACAAGCCAGACTTAGCAGGGCCTGCTTGCCCTGAGTGCTGTAAGAGTAGCATGACTTAGTGCTGAGAGTGTCCTTGAGGTGTCCTAGAGAAAAAGAGGAGGTTTAACAGGATGCGATAACCGCAAGCTGGGAGGAGAGAGGACACTTGTTTGCCGCATGTAACCAATTAGTAAACAGTAGACGCACGTGATTTTACTTATGTAGCCAATCATAGAGTTAGTTAAAGTGCATGAACAACTTGTGACTAGTTGGAAATGCTACATAATCCTGCTTGATTTGAGCAATAAACGAGAACGCTATCTAACCATATTAGTGTTTTGTCGTTACTTGGCTCCCATTCTCAGAAGAGGTTCCTGCTTCATCTGGCGCCCAAACAGGGACCTGAAAACAACTTTGATCGATTTCTCCAAAGCATCGTGAACGACGATACCAGGATACTGAGTCTGGGAGGGCAGAGGTGGGCACGGGCCGAAGGAAAAGTGCTGGAGCCTGGACAGTCACGCAGCTGAGCGACACTCTGCAAGGTACGAACTGCCATGGAAGAAGAGGTGGCAGTTCATCTCCTCGCGAGTATCCTCTCCAAGAAGGGGCGCGAGGTAGATTTGAAAGACCGTACGGCCCTTATAAAGTAGGCAAAGAATAGGGGGCGGCGCTGCACAACCCCGCTAATTTTCTCCCCAGAAGAATGGCGTGAAGCAGGGGACATGATATGGTCCGATATATTGAAAGGAGGGTAGGAGGAAAAGACTGCTCGAAAGTTGGGGCCGCTGTGGCGGGACATGGTTAATACGCTTAATAATATGAAAGCAGAGAGAACTGTAGCAGCGGCATCACTTTCGGCCTTACAACCCGAACCTGCTGTTAGTTGTGATGCTACCCTCCCCTCCCCTGCCCCCGAAAACCCAAGTCGCTTGTCAACCTTTTTTGGGGTGGCACAGCGGCGACCTTTAAAGGGGGTCCTGGTCAAGACTTTGGATTCAGTTGCGAACGTGCTGCAGCTGGTAACTAACAAGGCGGAAGTGTCTCAGCCACCGCTGGAAGCGAGTGTGCCAGAACCCGGAAATGCGGGAGGAAGCCCCTCCGCGGAGCCCGGCCCCTTGCTGACGGACACAGTAACCGCCGCCCACCACACAGAGCAAGGCGGGCCCCACGCTTCTATCCGCCGCCCCCCGCTTCTGAGCGAACTGCGGGAGACTCAAACTCCGATCTAGTGTCAGCAATCAATCGCGTTCTCGTCAGCGTGGCCGGGGTGGCGCCCGACCACCCCCCCACCCCCCCCGGTAAAGGTGCTGACCGTGCGGCTGCGGCGGGCGGTGGCAGCCCAGACACCACTGTCCCTGTGGGCCGTGTGGATGCGGGGCACCGTGCTGGAGGTGCAGCGCGGTGCCGGCTCGGCCCGACTGCAGGACAGCAGCAGCGCTTCACCGTTCTGGGCGTGGAGCAGGTGCCACAGGACACCTGAGCGCAGGGAAGTATGTACTGGTCATGGGTGTGGTGCAATCCTGCAGTCCTGAGCCTGTTCCTCAGGCAGTAAAGATGACAGATCTTTCAGAAAACCCCATCCATAGAAATATGTGGAACCCTGAAGCAGTGAATTTGCACAGTCATCCCCTACGACTTTTACTTTCTGCCTAAAAAGAACTGGAAGTTTGTTTTCTTGTGCCTTTTGGTGCAGAACATTGGACTATTCTGTGTAACCACTCCTGGAGTAAGCCAAAGTGGGAAGTTTGGCTCAGTTAAGCGTGGGAACCAGTGCTTATCTTATAATAATCCCAGTGTTTGTGTCTTCCAGTCTCTTTTTATACCAACGCCTTTGAGAAATGCCTATTTGATGTTTTAAGTAAAATGTCCATGCTATTAAAAATGCTG
>VWPU01010111.1:0-14278 GCA_013398955.1 Callaeas wilsoni | reverse complement strand
GCAGGGGCACAGCTGCTCTACCATGGTCCTTACCACAGCCTGCAGAGGAATCTCAGCTCCAGCACCTGGAGCACCTCCTCCCCCTCCTTCTCCACTGACCTTGGTGTCTCCAGGTTGTTTCCCTCACATGTTCTCACCTCCTCCTCTTCTCTGACTAGGAGCAAAACCTATGTTGTTTTGATTTTCTTCTTAAATCTGTCATCACAGAGGTGTTACCAGCCTCTCTCATTGGCCCAAGTTTGGGCCATCTTCAGAGCCATCAGCACCATTAGCCCTTGGCTCTTCCAGACATGGTGGAAGCTTCCAGCAGCTTCTCACAGGAGTCATCGTTGTGGCCACCCTGCTACCAAAAACCAGGCTGTGCCAAACCAGTACACAAGGCTGGCTGAAGCGGCGAGGGAACAACCCACTACGCCACTGGCGTGCTCTTTCCACAGTCCCCATGCTACAGGTTACCAAAAGCTGTCCCTTTCTGTATAAAACAGCATCCAGAGACCCCTCCATCACTGCCACAAAACCGGTTTTTATTATTTTAAGTTAAAACGCATATTTGCCTAATCCCTCACAGTCAGAGTAGCAATATTTAAATTTATGAATTAGTACTGGTCAGGGGACACAGGCATTCAAGGTGTATCTTTATCTCGCCTCTCAAACAAAATGATTTATAGATTGATCTGACTGCTTGCTTTGACACAGTTCCTTTAACCATAACATCTTTCTGTTCCTCTAGTAGCTGAGATTTAGCATTTCAGGCTGAGTACATATGTTGGATAAGAACATAATCCTCAGCTCTGGGCATAGGAGCTCATGGTAAGAGGATGGCTCTGCATACAAATTGAGAGCACTGAGATGCAGAAAAGAAAAATACACTAAACCCTAATATGCATATTATGAAGGCCTTCTGGCATCAGAAGAAATCATCAGTTATTTAGCTTGACATCTTTAGAAACAGAGGGACTAGAGAGAAAAAAAGAAGGAGAGAAAGAGGGAAAAAAAATTATATGACCTGTAGTCCGACACTCCAAGTAAAGACTTTGGATGAATATGCACACACAAAGAATACGCCAATATGCAAAGAGGAACAGAGATAAATGGCTAGACCATTTCTGCAGAGAAAACTCACAGAGCTCCCATGGCACAGCCATTTCTGTGCATCCATCCAGAGATGGATTTATCAGGGGGCAGAAGGGGACACTCCTCTTCCCCTCTATTAGCCTTCTTAACACAGCACGTGCGTCCCCGGGTGCAGGATGAAGGCACATCTCTGCAGTCCATCTGCTTCCTCTCACTCAGGCTGGGGCTCATCTCCTCACGCAAAAAGACTTTCCATTATCACTGCAAAAATTCACACTGGGCGTGCAGCAATTCCAAGCCATCCCTCACACAGTACTGAAGGGTGTTGTGTTCTGGACAAAAATATAAAGGATCAACCCCAGGCATCCTCTGGCACCTCTAGACTTCGTTTTTTAAACTTTTAAAAGACCAGAAAAAACCCAACGTGCTGTGGGAAAAGCAGAGTATGTATGAAGCTCCCATAGCCACGTGACATGTAACTGTCAGGAAATTCCTGTGTTAATAATCTATAAGCCTTCCAAATTATTAATATCAACTGAAATCATGCATTTAAATTGTGCTGCAGGCAAGGGGCTCTGCAGCAGAGCTGTTCCAGCCTGGAGCCCTTTCCCACGTGCTCTGAGCTCTGCTGGGCACGGCAGGGTGTGAAGGAACCTCGAGGTCTCCTCCTTCACACCACCCTCCCTGTGCACAGGAGGCCAGAGTTCGGCACAGCTAAGCCTGGCTTTGAAAAAGAGTTGGGATTAGAGGACCAAACTTTCTGAAACCACAGTCTGAGCACAGCTGATGTGCCCTAGGCCATGCATGACATCTCAAAATCCCACTTCTTTTATGTTAAATATAAAGTAGTCCAGAGGTTTTTCCTTTTTCTCTGTAGACTCTCCTACTTCTATGTAAGCTCTGCTCTCCATGGTATCTTCTCACACTCTGCTGACATCTTTTACTTCACAAATGGTAAACACATTCTGCAGAATACTCTTTCTTTCCAAAATAAATTAAAATTGGCATTGTAGGGTCTCCAGGGGAAAAGCATCACTTTGTTTCTCTAACAGATGAAATTACGAGGTTTTGTTTTTTTTAATAGTTTTTTGAACTGTAAGACAGTCTTTTGTGTTATTCACTGGAAGATCTGACTTTATGAAGATACAAGAGTAAGGCTTTTTTAGGGTGGTATTGCTTGGAAATCAGGATTCAGGGAAGAGGACTGGAAGATACAAGGGCCATAGGACAATCACAATCTTAGGGACTTTTTAAACTTGGGGTAGGTTTTCCTTTTGGGTTTTTGTGGGGGTTTTGTTGGGGTTTGGGGTTTGTTTGGTTTGGTTTTTTTGGGTGTGGGTAAGGGGGAAGAGGGACATTTGCTTTTTTTATTCTGTATCCTGTAGTTAAAAACCAGAAATCTGTACTCTAGCATGGACAAGTAAACATCTAAAAGTATGAGCTAACATAACTTCAAGGCAAAAATCTGTGTAAAAAAAAAAAGAATTCCTGAACACATCCTCCCCTCCAACATTATAAAACATTTGGAATAAAATCCTAGTACAATGCAGAGGTAGGCAGCAGAAGCTGTAATAACAGTCCAAAATGTTCCTTTGGAGCTCATTAAGTGTATTGAGCCCCTGTAATCTTCTATTGATCTTAGGAGCAGTGCTTTGGTTGTCAATACAAAAAAGCGTAAGGGAGATTTTCAGGGAAGATTCCACATATTCCCTTGAGACATGTATTTTACCACCTTGATTTATACAAATTTTGGTAACTGGGTGCAGTGATGACGGATTCCTCTGCTCCAGCCCTAAGCCTGCCAGGACAGAGGCCAGTCCTACACCAAGAGCCTTTAATTCATGTTGCTCACAAGTATCCCCTCAGTGAAGCTTTAATGGTTTCCTGCACGCCTAAGACCTAAGCTTGTAAAATATATGAAGTCATCCCAAAAGTCTAACTCAGAAGAGGAGGGAAAAAATGGAAGGGGGAAAAAAAAATCAAAAATCCTCCTTGAGAATTCTGAACCTGTGAAGTGAATGTGCAGCGATGGCAGATACCTGCCTGACTCTGCAGAAAGCTTAAGTGATAATTAAGGTACATTCTAACACTGGCAGCTCTAAGAATTTTATCCTTGATATAATATTTAAAGCTCAAGCTTCAAGGCACTGATAAATGCAAGAAAACAAGCAGAGTTCAGCATAAAGCTTATGACTGTAACCCCGAGTTTGAAATTCTACAAAGAAAGATAGCCCAAATTATTTTAAAATGAATTTGCAAAACAACAGAACAGTTAGGTTAATAAAAATTTATAGGTTTTTGTGTCCCAATTCGTGATCTTTAAAAGGGCTTAATTGGCTGTCATTCCTCTCCTGCAGGGTCCTAAGAAGTTGTCCAGAGAGGTGGTGGAATCTCCAACCTTACAAATGCTCCGAACTCACCCGGACACGGCCCTGAGCCCCTGACCTACTTGGCCTCACTGTGAGCAGAGGCTCAGACCAGATGGTCTCCAGACATCCCTTGCAGCCTGAATTACTGAATTACTGTACAACTCTAAACTGTTACACGTGTCCCTGATCCTCTGAGACGCACAGAGCCCCTCCTCCACGCCACATTCTTTGCCCTTTTGATGACAGCCGGGGGACGATCCCGGAGCGCCTGTTTTCTCAACACCCCCACTGCAATCTCGTGCCTCTGCCTTTCCCCACGTGCTGCAGTTGCCCTCTCCACCCAGCTATGCAATGGAGTGAGAAACACCAGCCTTACTGTCAACTTAAAGCCAGAAGGATAAACAAGTAGATACCTGTGACAGTCCAGTAGCTCTCATATGCTTTAATCACATAACCAGCGCTCATAAGGGCAATAAATCCCTCCCTCCAGGGAGGGGAGAAAGAAATAAAAATGTTCCAGATAAAAATGGAAATGCTCTGATCAGTAAATGACTTTTACTCACAGTACATATTGACAACGAACAGCTGATCCCATACAATCATTACAAGATATCGCTACTAAAAGCCAATCTCCAAACAGGTCACGTCTTTATTAAAGATTAGCTACCAAATGCAGAAGGGATGCAAAAATAACCTTGTACATAACTGGAGCAGACAAAGCTGGCAAGATATGCTCTGGCACGTTCCAAAATGCTTCTGCTTCTTTTCCATTTTATCCCCTAACCTCATAACGTCTACGAACAGGTTTTAATTGTGCACGCAGTAATGTCACCTGCAACCAGTCCTTCTGGTGAGGCCACAGGGAAGGCACTGTGGCTCTGCTCCAAGCTGAAGGCTCATGCATCATTCCAGAATTTGTTTCCTCCACCTGGACTCTCACTGATGTCCTGACTTGGGCTGTCCCCCACCTTGTGCAGTAATGCCTACCAGGAAAAGGTTGGTGTCTGATAGTGAAATGCCTAGAGTTGGGTGCCCTTGCATCAACCATGAGGTCTGCCACAGCCAGCTGCTCCCTGGCATGTTCCTTTGCTGCCCTGGTTTCAGGAGCAATAGAGTTCATTTTCTCCCTTGCAGCCTCTACAGAGCTGTGTTTTGGGTTTAGCCTGACAGTAATGTTGGTAACACACTGATGTTTCAGTTGTTGCTAAGTAGGGCTTAGAGTCAAGGACTTTTCAGTGTACCATGCTCTGCTATGGAGCAGGTGCACAGGAGTCTGGGAGGGACTGTGGCCAGGAAAGCCATTACTGTTATTATTACTGTAGTCTACTCTATTTCAATTTTTAAACTTCTCTTATCTCTACCCACACTTTTTTCCTGATTCTCCTCCCCATCCCACCAGTCAGCGTGACAGTGGCTGCACGGTATTTGGTTGCCACAACACTTTGCAAAAAGGATCCTGCAAAATTCAGGTCATTGACAACAAAACATTGAAAAAATCCAAAATCTAAATATTATATTTTTAAAGAATGTTTACAATATGGAGTAAATAATTATATAGATCTCATTTACAGCTGTTGTGAAGCATTATCGTTAAAGGGTCAAAACTCTTTTACTTACTGCTGTTGTCAATTCCTGTTGACTATGCAGCCCTTTAATTCTGAAATTTTAAACAGAAATATGTCCATGCAGAAACAGACAGGGCTTAGTTAATCTCTACAATTACTCTGCATGTACATCTAAGAACATATCCACTTTTCTTCATGGAAAGAATTTAAAGGGTTTGACTCTGCCATGAGCTCCTCCAAGCAAGAGCAGCTCTCCTACTCAATATGTAACTTGGAATCATTGCCAGCTGCTAATCTGGCTGTGCATTTGCCCTTTAGAGAAGAATTATTCCAGATGCCAATCTTAAACTAATTCTCAAACTTTGGCTCATTTCTGCATTTCAGATAAGCCTATTTTGAACTGTTGCTTCCATCTGCATTATCACAGCTAGGGCAGTCTGCTGGTCTCTAGTTAGCTGGAAAGGTATAAGTGGAAGGGTCTAGGAAATAATAGCTGTGTTCAGATTGCACCTGAGCTGAGCAGGATGAGAGTTTAAGTTCTGAAATTCAAAGACCTCAGATGGTCACTGGGTTTTGGTATCATGATTAAAGAAGTAGGGACCAGCTGGACTTTTCAGATCCTGATATTGGTGCAGAATTTGGTTTCCATACATCCATATAGCTGTCTTAATGCTGCAATGCCAGCAACAGGAGCTGTAGGTTGAAATGTGCTTAAATCTAAACTCTTATTTGAGCAGCCCTGAAACAAACAGAGGAAGAGAAAGAGGAGACTGATGGCTCTGGAGAAAAGCACCCCAGAGCAGAAGCACTCACATCAGTTCCTACACGCTTCAGCTGTGGATTACAACACACCAACTCCTGCCAATACAGCTACCCCCTAAACAAGACAGTTGCTTGTGGATGCTGAAATGCTGTTAGCAGGGAAATTTTCTCTTCTTGCATTCATTCTGTGAGAACTTTTCCTTTGCTGTGTAAGCTATGTAAACAATAGATAGGGTTTTTGTAAATAGCATTCATATCCGGTATCTTCTGACCTTGTGTACATTATGTTAAGAAAAAACATTTCTAAGTGGGTGTCTGAGACTTTGACCAATCACCCTAGGAGAAGTGTGAGCACTGTTCAATTGCTTTATGGAACTAGAATATATAAATGGTATTGTAAATTTAATAAATAATTCATTCCTCGCTCTGGACTCCTGCCTCGCTGCATCTCTGAACCCCTGCTTGAAAACCCACAGTTGCTCAAGATTTATCTGGTGAGGAGTTTCTTTAAGCTATCAGACTCTCAGATTCTGAAAATGAAACCCATCCCGTGGCCTCCAGCTTGCGCTGCTGGCGCTGCAGCGAGCCCAAGGCCACCACCCCGTCACCGCTGGCTCCGCGCCGCGCGTCAGCCTTCACAGCATCACCCGCCTGGGACTGCAGCTCTGCCCACTACAGCGCGCTCCAAAGCCCATTTAAAGCAACATAAAAACATCCATTGACTTCACTTGGACTTTGGAGCCGTTCCCAGAAGCACAGTGGACTCTCTGATAGCTCCTAAGAATTAGAGGAAACCCGTCAGTTCTGGTTCCAGCTAACAGACATTGATGCTGCTCATAAACAACAGGTGAGACGGCAGAGTTGTTATCCCTATTCCCAGAGTGCCTCAATTTCAGTTAAATGCTGGTGACATCATATGGTGCTGCCATTCTGTAGTTTTCATGATTTCTCCCCATGCTGCTGAGGAAACCTGATGGGGTTTCAAAGTCTATGGAGTCTTGAGTAAGTTTTCAAAAGGTTAAAAACTAAAAAAGCGTTTTTGGTTTAACATGTTATTTTGCAATGCAACCGAGAACTAATTTTATACCAGAGATCATTTTGAAATACACTTAGAGATTCACTAAGTATTCATTTCTCTTTCAGAAAACATCGTAATTTTTCTTGTTGTATTTAATAACTGCTAGTTAATTATGTAAAATCCCATCCCATCTGCTTATTCCTTCACAGTGCAAAATTAGAGGGCTTGATTCTACAGTCATTACTCACAGAAGGAGAGGCATTGATTTAATGGACTTCCCTGAAAAGGGATTACAGTATAGGATCCTCTGATATTGATTTTGTGACATCATCATCTTTTCCTCAGAAGCAGACACCGATGACTCAAGAAAATACCAGTACAAGATTAGGCAGGCAAGTTAGAGAAATAAAATTATTTTCAAAAACCCCAAACCTCCTAATTTACAGTAAGTTGACTACAATAAAATATTAGCTATGTTCTCTGTTTCAAATACAAGTTCTCTTTGAAAAAGGAAAATATCTGAGTGATGTTTCTCTCTTTCATCTCTTGCCCTGCTTACAGTCACTTTCATGAAACTATTGTGAGCTAGAGCATTTTTTGTAGGTTAATGGGTTATCTTTGAAGGCATTAAAGTCACATTGATTATTAATTATTTTTTGATGTTTTAAACTGATGTAAATGTCCAGAAGCTCTGAAGAACAACATCCTGCAGAAATCAATACTGAATTAAAAAAAAAGAAAAAGCAACAAACAACAACACCAACAGAAACCCCTCTGCTCAGCTCCTAGGGGAAAAAAGTGTGACTTCCTGTTTGGAAGGTATACCAGCCCTTGGAGAATACCAGCAACTGGCATAGATGATAATCATTTCTAAGTTATCTAGAGCATCCTTATTTTGATGTGTCTATCTTTCAGACTCCAGGCAGAGTCTGCAGGTATTTTGCATACAGAACAAAGCTAGGCACAGCAGTGCTAAGCAAATAATAAATAAATTAATTTCATTGCTCTTGGAAACTGTTCATTTTTTTCCTTAAATCTGCCTTGCAGTACTTTAGGAAAACACTGATTAGCATTCTTTCCTTTTTTTTTTTTTCTCCCCAATTATCTGTACTGTTATTCACCACATTTAACAGATGTTGGGGTCTTGGGTATGTGGGGTTTTCTCCAGTGTTTTGTTGCCTTTTTTTCCCTTGCTCAAATTTAACATTTCTTTGCTGTTTGTAAGCAGAATGAAACCATTCCTTCTCATTTACCAGATCGGTGAGGAGTAAAGATTTCCCATGTTCAAATGGCTTCCATATGAACAAATAGGAAATGATCCAGAATAGCTGTGATGCAGATAACAGACAAAAAGCAAATTACACAAAGGCAACGAGACAATTGGAACTGTCTGCCTGCTCTGGGGGCTCCTCTCGGCATTGAAGAACAGCCCCTTCGTGGCTGATTCCAGGGGATGTGACAGGGAAATTATTGAAAGCCCTTAAACTTGAAGGAGTTGCTGATTAGGTTGACAAATTAGTGACTGGGACCTACTTCTCTTGTCCCAAACACTTGGCCTTCATGTGATATAGTTGGAAATCAACACAACTGATTTGAGGACCTGCAGGTTTATAGCACACAAAGGACAAGTCTAGAAGGCCCTCGTCTCAACAACCTAGAAAAGTGCTGAGGCCAAACCATTTTAAAACCACAATTGTGTAGACTGACAGGCAACCTTATCTGTTTTTACCAGAGAATTTAGAAAGGAATTCAGGATTTTTATCCCCCCAAACAGCTACCTCATGTTAAATCTCTGGCTCACACAGAATAATAGCTCAGAGTTGTTTACTTCTGTTATCTCTGCTCAGGTCCTCTGAAGTGCTCAATGCTTGTGCTTAAACACCATGCTCACATTTTGCTATCCCAAATATTATGTTTTCTGCTCAAAGTGCCTATCTCACATATTCTCTTCTCACATCCATGCTACCACCTCAAGACTAGCATATTTAAAGTTGACTGCATTAATTCCCTTAACATTTCTCCTGCCAACTCTCTTCCCTGTTACTGCCAGCTGTGTGACCAAATTCCCCATCACCAACAATTACTGTAAAGCATTTCTTCCCTAAATACAGGCATTCAACAAGAAGGGAAATTGCAGAGCTTGCCATACTCATTCCAGCACACCCCTGATACAATGTGCTATCTTTCTGGCAAGCCAGACACGATGCATAGCATTTTATTTCTGGAACTCCACCTCAAAGCCACCGTAATTTCCCAGCAGGAGAATGAGGGAGCTCGAGAAATGGAATGCATCACGTTTGGCTTGCCGTGAAGATGGCAAACTCCTTCCTTAGGAGTTGCTCCCTTCACTGGCTGCTATTCATTCACGATTACAGAGTGCTATGAAAAGCAAGGTAACCTTTCTGTTTCAAGTATTTCCCATTCTCCATTCATCTGTTATAGTACATATGTGGCAGCTAGCATATGTTGCCACATTTGTCTCAACGATTTTCCCCTTTTCAACTCTACATCGACAGAAGTGTAATAAGAAAAAAAAAAAGTTATAACTTTCATGTGCAAAACATTTAATAAACTAGTCTCTTAAATTTTATTAGTGCACTCGTAGGTAATCGAGGCTGTGTAAAGGTTTTAATTTCAAAATATTATTAATATTTATTAAAGTTTTCTTTTTTTCTTCACTTTGCAACCATTTCAGTTTTGTCTTAAGAACAGAATCTTAAAACCTTGAGTAACAAAAATGGAATCACTAATTTAGTAGAAGATAAGAGTGCTCAGGATGACAATACATACTTCTCCAAAGAAAAAGGCAAACAATTTTAAAGAACTCTTAGAATCAAAGTTAGCTATGAGTCTTTTAAGTTCTTCAGCAAACAGACCTGTTTTCAAAGGTTTATTTTTTTGACATTTATTGTCCTGACCCATATGCCTGAGTAAAAAAAAGCTCCCTTCCCCAGAGCTGAGACTGTCTGGTAAAATAAGTCTCAAGATGGATTTACACAAGACTCTGTTCAGTTTAGCATTCATTCTGAAGCTCTGTAAGGTCATTTCATGATCTGCCTGGATTGCTCTGTGTGGTGACAGCAGAAATGCAGAGATTAGTGGGATTCTCAGGTTCAGCCAGCACTGCCCGAGAGCCCTTTAATGAATTGCCACGGGATCACCACAGGTAAGTCCGTATTCAGCACAGCCCATCTCAGCCTGGATGAGGGATCACCCTCGAGTGCAGCTTCTGACCGAGGTGATACAACCTAGAAATTGCCTTACTGACCCTGTGCAATTTGAGTCTGGGGCTCATAACTCCTGCAGGCATGAAAGATCTTTTCTCAGTGGTCCACTGTCATTTCATCACAATGAAATCTGCCAAAGGGTAATAGAAGACTCTTATTTCACTGGCAGAGAGGGGTCTGCAAGTGCCTACTGCAGTTCCGTAAACATGACTTGGCACAAGCATCCTCTTCTTTAGCTTTGCCCTCCAGAATCACCCTGATCTAGATATAATCCATGAAAATGATGAAATGAGAGAGAACATGACTTGTAGAAGTTTTGAGCCAAGGGTGACTATTCATAATTAGCTTTTTTAAAAAGAGAAGTCTTTGCTTTTCCTGGGAGGATGCTTTTCTCTCCCATACAGGCTGGACAGTCTCAGATTAGTCGTAGGAAGAAAAGACTTTTGCCTCTGGGCCTGTCCCATCGGGAGGAACCCTTACATTTGTTTTGCAAACAAAAATGAGCTGGCAAGGTAGGTTTGGGGCTTTCTTTATTTTATTTTGACACCAGTAGAACATGACAATGAGGAAAGAAAACAAAACTTGTCTCGGTAAGGGCTTCAGCCATCATCTCTTGGAGGGAGAACAGATGCCAAAAGGACTCCATAACAAAATTCAAATTATGCGTTCATTGCTTTTCCCAGCAGGAGGAAACAGCAGTGATGCACTGGGGCTCTCAGCTGTGAAATCAGCCTCTCTCTTAAAAAGGTTTTTCCCACAAAAAATGGCAATATCCTGATGGTAAGGCTTTTGTTTCAGATTATTAACTGAAGATGTGGATATTCTTGAAAATTACGCTAGTAGAAACATATTTCCTTTTTTGGGTAAGGTTGAGTAAAGTCTTAGAGAACCTCAGTCTCTCTGAATGTCATGGTCCATGTAAACCTGAATTGAGACTTCACTGTGATGCCAAACTACAAAAACTGATGTAATATTGGACAAAATTCTACCCTGCTAGACGCATAAAGTTGTCCTTGCTAAGAGAAAGAAAGAGGGTGTTGCTGATTTAGATGAAGAGCATATATAAGATTGCTATACAAAGACCTCAGTCTCCTGGAAATAAGAGATGCATTATTTTACTTGTAGAAAATGTTCCTGAAGAGTGTCATTGCTCCTATTTAGCCCGGACATGGAACTGTGATAACCAGTTTTCTCATTGTTTTCCTGCTGAGAGCTTTGCTCAGAACATCTTGGAGGTGTAACAGATTGTAAACAATGTCTCAGCATCAGGTTTGGCTTCTTCAGGATTCTTTTGTCTTCTAATTAAGCTTTACCTTCTCTCCCAGAAATGATACAACAAAGCAACTTTAAATCTCCCAGGTGCAAGCTACAGACATCATGGGACATCTGACATATCAGGGACATCATCCAGAGCAGAACTTCAGCTGGCCAAAGCTCAGCATAGTCATGACTAAGGGAAACTTGCAGGGTTGCATTTAGAAAAGATGGGAAACATAACATCGGTCACTGGAATGAGGGAATGTGTCTACTTTTTATTCTTATTTATTTAGCTGAAGTACAGCTTTTCCTTTGGGCTGTGCTCAGCCCTGCCTTTGCCACTCCAAAATGAGATGATTACAGAGCTAGCTGCTGAAGACTCTGCCTTCCAGCCATTCCGACTGAAACAAACTGACAGAGAATGCAGAGCCACTGCAAAAGGGCAGTGTTTTAAGAGAATCCTACAGCAGCATGGTTGGAGTCTTCTCTGAAGCAAAACGCACAGCCCTGCGCCTCTCACAAGTCCTGTGAATCCACAGTGGTGGTCTGAGCTCACACACAATGCCTTTCTTCTGCTAATTTCCAAATTAGCCATCACCTAAGAGAACTGCTGAGGAAGGAGAAAGATAAAGGTTCAAGATCACATGGCTGTATTTCCAAAAGTAAGACCATGCTGCTACCCTGGAGCACAGACAGCATTCACATTACACTGAAAGAAGGAACTAAATCCTACTAGCCCATGGGCAACTGTGCCAGGCACATGACATGCAGTGGGCAATATCCCTGCTTGCTCTCCTCTTGTCACTGGCCCTACCAGCAGCCTCAGAGAGCGTCAGGAGTTGGAATAAGTTGGCACTATTACTTTGCACCATGAAATAATGGCAATTGGGAGACAAGAGAAAATGTGCTTTGAGCAGCTTTATCACTTTGCAAAGTCTGCTGATGACTTTACAAATTGCCAGATGGGCATCAAGGCCACATCAAGCAGATTCAGCTTAGCAAGTGACATTTGGGCTGCTAACACTGAAACAGCAAGCACACAGACATCGGTTTTGCCTGTCTTCAGATTCATCAGTTCAATGCCACTGCTTTCTCAATGAGATTAACTTCCAGGTGAAGCACCAATTCAATAAAGTGAGTCTGCTTAATTTTAGTATTGCTTCAACAAGTCGGCAGAACTAAACAGCACTACACTGGGGAAACGCCTTGTTTTGAAATGAGTTCTTTTCAATTATTTGTCACTGAAAATATTACACAGATCGTGGAGAACACTCGGTGAATTTCAGGCTTGTGGAAATGGTCCATTGTGGTGACCTGAAACAAGCACTGTTCTTGCTTCCCCAGCTTCTCTCCTGTAACCAGATTTACTTTGACTGTCTTCTCAAGTCTCAGTTCGTTTACGGTAGTGTGCAATAATAATGCAAAGATAGCTAATTACAGTGGGCTTGCTATCCAACCAAAGTCATCATCCAGTCACACAGGGAGATACTGATGCACCTCCACCTGAAGCTGCAGCTTTACCTTCTCTTACACTACAAAATTCTGCTAATGCTGATCAGCTTTCTTTGTCCTCCCAGTCTTGGTTTTATTCAGCTCAGAAGTGATGGTTATCTCCCAACAGAATGAAAACCTGGGCCCTTGGCTACCTTCAAACCTTACGGGATTTCTTCAGATTTATGATAAACAAGTACAGGATTATACAGATTTGAGCTACCTATTTTCTGTCCTGCCTTACCACAGCAGTGCTAGTTAAAAAAAAAAAAAAAAAAGCACAAAAAACCCCACCACATAAACACCTTATTTTTTAAAAAAAAAAAGCCAGGACACAGAGTAATGTATATTCTCTGCTTGTGGGATAAAACAGCTACTTAAAACTGTGTGCACTTCTCTGTTTGTGAACAAACTAGAAACATCATCTTTTGACTGGGCCATAACATCCACAGACTTACTGTCTTAAAATTTATTTTTTTTTAAACTACCACATTCCATGGAACAAAATTTTGTCTGTATATTAGCATTTTATCTTGCATAAATGTATGTTTCAGCAGTTATGAAAATGAGACAGCTGACAGTTGACTACTATATGTGAACAGATGCTGTGAAAGCTTCCCTTTAAATAGTTCTGTCAATGCAATGTCAGTTTTAGAAGCGACACCACTGCTGTTCTAGGACATGATCTTGCAAACTCTTACTCACACAGGGAGTCCTGATGATTTCCATAGAACATTTACATTTATAAGGCTCTGAAAGGTCAGGTCCTTAGTCGCAGAGCTCTCCTTAACAGTGACTGACAAATATACAACAAAGTTTTTAGTAGTGCTGAGCTCTGTTCCTTAGGGCAATGACATTTGCAGCCAGCAGTATTCACCTGGGCAGCACATACATTTTCTTTTAGAAGTTACACGAAGCATATTAAATACACTTAAGGAACCATTAAATGAGCTAAAGCGTAAAAGCCATGTGAAACCAAGCTTGCGGTATTAGGCAGAACTTTGAAACATTAATCTGCCGAGAAGATAGGCTGAGGTTGAAACATAGCACGGCGCCGATCAGAAAAGAACTGTTCAGTTGTGCCACGGTAAACCCAACACGATCCATCAGCCGCCCCTTTGTTAGCGGCATCTTCATTAGCGGCCGTCTCGCAGGGACAGAGGTACGAGGTGTTTAAAGGGAGCGGGCGGCGCAGCCCCGCAGCCGGGCGGTGCTGAAGGACAGCGCGGCGCTCCCACCGTCCCCGGCCCGCGGGCAGCGCTCCCCGAAACGCCACCTCGCCCCTCTCCCGGCACCCCAACCGGGGAACTTTGGAGGGGGCAGAGGATGGGGGTAAGCGCCGGCCCCGCTCCCTGGGGTTGCCCGCACTTTCGGGGGGATGTGGGAGAGAGAGGGAGCGCACCTCGCCCCGGGGCAGGGCGGACGGGGCTGCTCGCCGCCGCTGCCCCGGAGCCAGCTGCGCATCCCCGCGGGAGCACAAAGCGGGGACAGCCGCGGCAGCGGCGGCAGCGGCGG
>VWPU01010109.1:70192-89465 GCA_013398955.1 Callaeas wilsoni | reverse complement strand
GTGTCCAAACCGGCACAATAAGTGTTTATGGCAATTACACTATTTAGAGAAATTTACTGCTACAGAAACAAAAACTGAACACCAAACTTCAGATGTTAATACATTCAAACGTAAGGATTTTCATAATGTCATAGTATCTTTCAGGTTTCAAAACCCTAACAGAGGAACCTTTTGCAAAATGTTTGGTTTCTTAAGTATTCATTTCTACATAAACTAGAAAAAATAATGAAGTCCATCCTGAAACAAGTTATACAGTATTGCTTAGCAGATAACTACTCTCATTTATGTCTGTACTTATGCTGCCTGTTTTATGTCTCCTACTTATTGTAGAGATGCACAAAGCATACCAGAGGTGAGTCATGTACCATGGCTTCTTTTACAGTATATAATTATATTTTATAATAATATATGTATTTATTACTATGCCTCACACATAACATTTTTAATATTACATTTTTAAATATTAATTTTTTAAATGTTTTAAAATATTGAGTTATTTTTAAGTAATACATCTCTTATTTAAAAAGTCATGTTAGAAATATAGCTCAATGCCTTGGCAAGGACTTACTTAAATCACAGACAGCCTTCAGATTCTACTGACTAGAGTGGATGAATTTGACTTGGTAGAAATTATTACACAACAATCCAGAAGTAGAAAAATATCTATGTGAATATGTGGGGCTTTTTATGACACTAAAGATTCTTTAATTAGACTTGAAAGACCCTGAGCCTCATATTTGGGCCACAGAAAGATAATCCTTTTCTCTTCCTTTACAGGAAGAAGGCAGTTCCAGAACTCGATATTAGGAAATATCATGATGCAAACATATTTGGCAACTAGTTTTTAGAGTGACATGCCCAGGGAAAGGTACTCTAAGAATGACAGAAAAGTTTATGAAGTTTATTTTCTATCATTCAGCAACAGCAATAATTTTGATTTCCCATTCATCTCAAATCTTTGCATACAATGCTGCGAGCTGCCTCAGAGTGGTTTGGTAGGTCTCAGGAGGTTATAAAAAGGTAGGTAGAAAGCATTCTGTGATGCTGAGCATGAAATTGGCAAAGAGGGTAGAAAAGATCTTGAATGAGCCAAACACTGGGTAGAACAACACGCATGTTCTGGGGTTTTTTAGGGTTTTTTTTCCCACTCTCGTTTAAGAAAGGGGCATTTAGGAGTTGTCAGAGGCAGGATAGTGCTAATGTATGTGATCTTTGGCCTAGGCCATTATTGCTGTTGTTATAGTCTATAGGCCATTTCCAACAAATACTTTTTACATTGCCAGTGCTTCAGGTTTTATTCCCACTGCAACAAACTCCGAATCTCACGGTGCAAGCCAAATAAACTCAAAATCCTCTCCCTTTATTATCCTATAAATCTGCAGTGATTATGGAGAGGAAGAACAATAAATACAGATTTCATAGTCTACTATTTCTTTCTTAAATCATATAATACAAACCCTGATTAAAATGCTAAATTAAGATACTAAATGTGGCAGTTCAGAATATTTTGAAAAGATGGAAAGATAAAAATATAAAAATCATTTTGTATGCTTATGGTTCTGATCCTTCTTTTCATTTTACTCTGTTCTAATAATCTGCAGACTTCAACAGAAGCAGGATCAAACCTCTCAAGAGCGGTGGCATTTTGATGTATTACACTAATACATCACCCTATGCAGCTCCTTGATGATATATTGCCCTAGTGCTTTGTCAAAGTGTCACTGCTCCGATGAAGGCATAGCACACCTTCTAGCAAAGCCCTGGATAAGAAGTTATGTTGCAGAAGAGGTTATGTTCTGTTATATGCTATGCTATACTAAGGTAGGTTTTACGCTGGTATAAGGAACAATATCAGAAAAAGAGAGATGAGGTTCTGGTGGCACCTTGATGGCTACCACCTAAAACAGAGGCCAGACAAAATTAAGGGAGTAAAAAGGGGTTCTATTTATTGAAGGGCCTTCAGGTACATTTAAGGCAGACAAAGCACCCGCAGGGGCTACACTCAAAAATGGATGACGGGTCCTGGGTTTTCACACTTTTATGAGTTTGGTCCATTTGCGTATTGGGGGCTAATCTTCCAATTACAGCTTCAGGTAATGAAGTCATTTACCCCAAGTTTGCTCCCCCCCGACTCACTTTTGTTTACATTTCTCAGGGCCCGAAACAGTGAGGTGTCCTTGATTCACACGCGTAGAGAGGAATTGTTGTGTCTGATCAAAATGGGAAAGCAGTAGCTAACACTCTAAATGGAGCTTAGAATTCTATACTAGAGAATTACAGGAATACAAATATATGAAATACATAAAAGCTAAAATCCTGAGGCATCACCGGGATTAAGTAGCAGAGGTGGATACGCCCAGTAATCAGACAAAATTCACACAAATAAATTTCGACAGGACTTCGGGCTGCTAATGTAATGCTATTTGAAAATTTTGTCCTTTACTTTTTTTTCAATATCTTGATTTTTGTTTTTGATAAAAAACCTTAAAATATGAGAAGCACTGTTGAATATTTTCCCTCAAAAATGATGTCTAGGTAAAGGAGAATCTTTATGTTTGGCTCA
Organism: Callaeas wilsoni; assembly: GCA_013398955.1. Lineage (NCBI taxonomy): Eukaryota > Metazoa > Chordata > Aves > Passeriformes > Callaeidae > Callaeas > Callaeas wilsoni. Next base: position 86,902 of record VWPU01010109.1, on the reverse strand, counting down.
ATTCCTTATCCCAAACCATCATCAAGACACTTATTGACTGGTAAGACAGGTGAAACTGACTACACAAATAGTTTGATAAAATTATTAAATCCTCATCTCCATTCTCAACATAGTAAGAATTTTCTCATATTGTTTTACTCATATTGTAAATAAAAATCTAAAAAAAGTTTAAAAGATCCAGTAAGATAAACAGTAAAGACAGCAAAATCATTCGATATAGCTCTAAGCATATTTCCATTGCAATGAAGGTACCAAATAAACATCTAAATAATCACAAAATGTAAAAAAAAAGCACAATCCACTAAAACTAAAATAATATATTTGACGAGCGATGCATTATAAATGTCTAATAGCATCCCTACTGTTACAATTCAGAATACAAAAGGAGGAAAAATGGTTAATAATTAACAGTTTTTTCAAAGTTTCGGTGCATCTGGATGATCATGTAAGGCCTGATTCTGCCATCATGATGCACACTGATTTTCACTTTATTTGAGCACTATAAATCTATTCATTCTGGGGAGTTTTTACTATTGTGTGAAAATAATGCTACTAATGCCTTCAGAAAGGATACAGTCAAGTCTAAAAATAGTTGAAAACTAGGTGATATTTTGCCTCAATTTGTATTAGGTGTTTGTGAGCTCTTTGCTTGAGCATCATAAAAATCACCTTTTGGGATAAAGATAAATTTTCGCTCCTTATATTTAGGACACCTCAATTAAACTGCCTTACATATTATGAATGTGTTTGGGTCTCTGTATTCAATCTGCTTTTCCTGAGATGTAATGTTTTCTAAAGGAAGCAAGATATAAACTGGATAAACTGTTACTGGACGGACCTTGATTAAATCTTTTCTAAGAACACAGCTTAAAGATCTGCACCCAGGGATCATTCCCATTATTCAGCAATGGCAAGGGAAATACAAGTACAAGAAAAGCATGATGTATTCTCTTATTTATGAAGATTTTCCTTCAGATTTTCTTGAAAAATAGTCTATTCCATGAACAAGTATTTGTTATCCCAGAAATACTACTAGTAGGCTTGGATTTGTTCAAAAATTTACACATTACCAGAACAAAAAAACTCTTTATAAAATGAAATAAGTAATAATTGTTTATTAATGTGTAGGTTCCAGTTAGTCTTTTTTCTGCATTTGTAGAATTTTGCTAAGAAATACTGTTCTAATGACATCGATCAGAGCAGAGTTTGGATATTATACTCTTTTGTGTACGTGGATGAACAATGGATTTAGACTAATTTTGTCAGACTTCATAGAACTAATTAATAATATTTTTTTCTTTAAATATCTATTGTCTTACCTTCTAGCACTTATTGTTCATGTTGTTAAGAAGTGATGTGAAAATCCAAGAATGAGACTTGTAAGAGTACAGGGTGACACTGTGATGTTGCATAAGAGCATGATTTTTACTGTACATCCCACAGACAATCATGGAAATATGATGTTTTGAACATTCCTAACTTACTTGGAAATAGCAGAACTTTAGAGAATCAATAGTTTTATTACAAAGAAATACAAAAAATATGATCTGTCAAAATAGCAAATTGGGCATCTCTGGGTGGACACATCACATGGTTCCTATTATGTTTCATTACCTCAACACTACATTTACAAACAGGTGAAAAATATGAAAAAATAAATAAATGGCACTTATGACGGGCTCTGTCAAGTTCCAATATGAGCTACCACAGTACACACTGTCATTTCATACTTATGAATATCAATTTCCTCTTCTAATGACAAGTACCAAATAAACACCATTATTAGTTTTATTAGTTTATTATTAGTTTTTACTTGACATTTGTAACAAACAATACTGCAAAACATATATTTTATAGGTATGTTTTCCTCCTTTTGCCATAGATCCATTATATTGGTTTATGTTGGCCATTATTTGTCAGCAAGGTTCAGTAATAGCCTGCAAGACCTTCCTGTATTAACATAGCTACAAAAGCGAGTTCACTCAGTATGGCACAATAATAGGTTAGATTGTAGTGTGTGTAAACTGTATTGCATGTTATAATAAAAACTGATCTCAATTTTCCATTTTTTTTGTTAGAGTACTTGTGTAAGAGACATAAAGATCTCAGTTGTCTCAAACGCTGTTAAGACCCACTAAAGGACTTTGCCTACTGTGGCAAACTATAAAGAAACTGCTCATGTGTGACTACCAAACCCCCTGAATATGCCTCTGTTGATTCCTGAAATTTGGACTGTAAATTAAGCCACCTGATGGGAAATTGAGATATGATAAAGGTGGTACTATTGTCCAAAAATGTAAGGCCTAAGGAGACGTAAGCAAGGCCAGGGGAGAATAATGTATCACTGCAAAGAATCCACAAGGAATGCCATCTCAGCACATGTGCTGAAAATCAGCTCTGACTGGGTCCGCCAGGGGGAAACCATAACTCACCCACTTCAAAAGAAGAGAAAGACTGGAATGGGAGAGTAAATTTATAAATAGTGCAAAGTTTTGAATGAATTTGGGACCCTCACCACTGAGAAGCCCAGGGTAAAGAGGACCAGAGGGATGTCATCTGGATCTGCGGGTGGTGATATCATTCTGCTTAACCTGTCTCTCTCTCACTTTCTTCCTCTTCCTCCTCCTCTCTTTTTCCTGTCTCTTTCTATCTCTCTCTACCTCACATTTACTGTTAAATGAAATCTACACTATTGACTTTGATATATGGTCTTGTTTGCATCTTAATTCGGGCAAAGGCATCTCTCAATAATTAGATCTTAACAACTGGATAACACGAAAAGTGAGTCAACTGCTTTTCTTGTCCTTTACACAAACTTCTTCTCTTCTCTTGCTTGTTCATTCTCTGAGTGGAATGAAGCTCCTCACTGCTACATAAGGTTATATGTTCTGTTCTACCACAGGCCTTTCATTGCCACTCCACAGAAATTATGATTGCATCTTATACTTCCTCTCCTTGTCTGTACCTTTGGTCTTCTGATTATAAACCTGAGAAGAAAATAACACAAGACACAAGGTCTTTCCTCTCATGAATGTCTTTCAACTTACTATGCATTTTTCAGTTTAAATCTCATTTTTATAGAAATAATTTTGTTTGGTGGAATTTTTTTAAAATTTAAAATATAATAAAAAAAATCATATTAAACTTAATTATATGGAAACAACCATTTATTTCTGAAAACCTATGAGTTAGATGTGGCAAGTAAATCATTATATTTTCACAAAGATTGTATAGAGTTGAGCTGTGGAGAAATAACTTCATAAAAGAAGGCTATTTTGACACTGAAAAACCCAGAATTGCATAAATCAAATTTTGCAGTATTTTTTTACATTTGATGGGCTTAGATTCCTGCATGTATTGAGAAGCCTGTGTCCAGACTGTGACACGGCCAGAGACAGACAGAGTGAAAGGCACAGCAGCGGTGAGGGGCAGTCCAGGGTAGGGTTGGTCATGGCCATCAACGCATTGGTGAACATAGACCTGACATTTCCCAAGTATGCCTCATAAGAAGCAATACTTTAAAAGTTTGCTTTTATGACAATCTCCTGCTAATGCTCAGTCATCTTCAAAAAGACACCCCATTGCTTTCAGCTATCCAAGGGTGAGATCTGATTTAGAAAAATTATCTTGGTAAAGACAAAATTACTTCCTGTAAATATTTTCTCTACATGTGTAAACTATAATGGATTGACAGTGACCTCCCCTTCCCCACTGAGATGGTGGCTGTTTGCATATTTTCCCTCAGCCTAATTTTCACTTGAAAAAAGTAGTTGAGAGAGAAAGGCAATATTTTGGGTTGTCTCTGTCAAGATATGAAATGTAAGGGTTATTAATATAGGATAAGACCAAATGTTTTGGTTTTTTTTATGTATAAAATCTCTTAGATTTTATGTACTCAAGCTGTCAGACAACAGTGGTTATGGATATTTATGTTTGTGTGTGCGCATAGATTTCCTTTCTTATTAGGATCATGTAAGGTAATATCAGAACAACAATCATCGCTGCAAGTTATTCCAAAATGTCTTTTTATTTATTGTACATTCAGAGACTATAAAACCATAAACAGTCATACTCATAACTTGAATAATACAGATGATAGTGATTCCATGAATTTATTTCTATGTGACAGAGGATTAGATATTTTGGAAAAGTCTAATTTAACGCCCACAAAATATGTTAATAGTTTAGGGCAAATTTTCAATTCACTGCCAATAAAGCTATTCATATCAGAAGATTTTAATGTTTGAAACCCTGATTTCTTTGCCTTACTTTCCTATTGTGCTCGTTTCTTCCTTCTTAGTAGACTGGCTATACTTCAGATGCGAATTTATTCTTTTTTGCATGTAGTTCTTCTACATAATATGAATCATGCAACACAAATGTTTTACATAACATGATGCACTTATTTATCAACATATTATTTAACAGTTAAAATTGTAATTTTAAAATGTCAGACATTCTACTTCAGAAAAATTTTGAAATATATGTGTCTACACATGTTTAGAAGGGATACAAATTTCAAATTAAATTAGAAAAAGATCTTCAGAGATTAAAAAAAAAATAAAAATACCACTAGAAATCCTTTTTCAACCTGATCTGATACTTCCCTTTTTTTTTTCCCTGAGTGTCTACATTCAGCTCTCATCACTACTGAATTGCTCTAAAATCATATTTTCTGGTTACTCAGACCCCAGTGTCAACCCAGCTACTGAGAGCATATCTCTAATACGACATGCAATCATTACACCTTGATAATTTTGAAGATAAATTTGACTTATTTTTCTGGAAATTTCTTGAAGTCATGTGTAGTCTTTCAGAATCCATTCAGGATACTGAAGAACACTGCAGGCACAAAGTCTCCATGGTCCCCCTCACAGACTCATACCATACTCACTACTACACGAGAGAATCCATTACTGTTCCTCAAGAAATAAAGGTCCTAAAGATTTTAAAGATAAAATAAAGGATATAGCAAAATGGCTAATTACTATAATGGTTGCTTTAATCCTCCAGATGGGGATTTGCCTCTGCTATAGGGAGGATTAAGGGAAATGGAGACTCAGATTCCTGTCCCTAAATATTCTGTACCCAAGAAAATGAATAGTTTTAAAGGAAGAGGAAAGCATGATTTACATTTCACAGCCACAGTTCTAAATGCTAATATATAGCATTCAAGTATAGCTTTCAACTCTCAAAACAGTATGTTTTTATCAGCTGTTGCCACTTTCTCCTTACTTCCCCCATTGGATCTTTCCAAAGTCTTCATATATTTACATGCTGGTAGAGTTTGTGCCTTGTGCAATAAGGGGCCTTTTCTGCTACAGACCTTGACCAGAAAAATGCAATCTTTTTGCGTATATTTATAAACAAATACCAATATTCTTATGGATTCACTGTTTTTAGAGCCAATTTCTAACTTACCATATTAAAAGAAGGACAACTACCTTTATCGTCTGACCGTCTGCCCATATACATACCCTGGCCAGTTTATTTTAGGATGTTTTGCTAACTGTTGTCAAAAATTATTTTGTTAGTCCATTGTCTAAGGTAGATGAACTAAAATCCCACCAAAACCCATCCAAATGCCTTAAGAGCAAGTGGATGATTAACACAAGAAAACACACAAGAAAATAGTAAGAAATGAGAAAAAATATATCAGTACATGCAAAATAGATAAATGGCTACTAAATTAATGAAGTGATACATAATCTAAGAGATTGTCTTGCCTCATAATATTTTACTCAATCTTTTGTGGCTATACAACATTCCCATAGCAACCATTTATGATACTACAAATAAAGATTTATAACTTAAGGGGAAATAAGCCGTGCATGAAGATTAACTTGAGAAAGAGAAATAATACTTTCACACAAATATGTTTAGTATACTAACAAAAATAGGAAAGAAAAATTAGAAATATGGGGAGCATTGTTCTGAATTTTATGCTTTCCTGGGCATTCTTTTTATTTTGACTCACAGATTCCTGGGTTTTAGAATTTACAGTGCACTTTCAAATTACAAAGAGGTAACTGTCTGTTGTAATGGTATGAAATGGTTGTTTATATAAGGAAAACCTAAGCTCCAACATTTGTTACTAACCAAAATTACTAATTCCATGGAGTCTGCTGCTTTGCATCTCTAACTGAGAAACATATACCAATCTGACAATGTCATATAATTTGCTGAAGAATCTAAGCAAAGCATAAGCATACAACCTTTTTTTATATTGTGACCTGCTGATGTCTGGTACCCTGAAATTTTTTTTGTATTGTCATCTCTCAAACTTCATCTCTCCACTGAAAAGACTGAACAGAAAATACTTTTAGTAATTCCATATGATATTTCAGTGTATATCCAGAGGATCCAAAGTTAAATATGAGAAACTTGATAGAAATAATATTATAATGGAAATAATTATTCAAATTAATTTCTATATGAAATTATGTTTAAAACACGAACATGGTTGTATCATTTTACCTTGGGTGGAATTTAGAAATGTCTCTCTCAAAATCTGCTAAGTTCTTCTAGCTACATGCTTATGATGAACTTCCCAGACTTACTCTTCTATGGACTAGAAATAATTTTTAAATGATGTTTATAATTTCATATTTTAGTGACATTGCTTTTAGTATTTCCTATTGAATTATAAGTGGGAAAAATGAAAATTAAGACCATGTTTGAATTGTTTTTTAATATTAGTATTCATAATGTTTAAGTTAATTAGAAACCTGCTGTTTCCCTGAAAGTATCAGTAATTCTAAACAAGACCATTTTGCCTTTCTTAAATTCAGTGTTTGTGGGACTGGTTCCTGATGTATTTCATAAAACAGAATAATTAGGTTACCAAAACCAAAAACCTAGAGATCAAGAAGCTGTGAAACCAATAGGTTCTTGAACTCCTACACTTTATGTACTATTTTTGCTATTCCAGTCCTTTTGCTAGCTTTGAAAGGGAATTGATAGCTTGTGGGACTTCTGTTAGTAGTGTGGTTTACATTTTTATACTATTCTCACTACTCTTTTCCTTCCTATACTACTCTAATTTAGACATTCAAGGAATATTTAGATGAATATTTACCACACAAAATATATCAGTGTCCTTCCATGAAAATATTTTTTCCATTATGACATTAGTGAGTTAAATCCTCCTAAAATGCAGTGGAGTATAATTTCCAAAAATCACAAAGATATTATTACTTGGATTTGTCCTGATATTCTCCCCACTTAATCAGGTCAGAAATAAGCAATAAGTGCTCAAAGTTTTCAAAAAGTCTGGAAAATTTTTATAAAAAGAGAAAAAATATTATAATATTTTCATATCATACATTAATTTCACATCAAAATGCCCATGAGGTGAACCTAACTCTCATGTTAAGCTTTGACATTTAATATAGATCTAGATAGCACTTAGGGTTTTTGTAAATTGATTTTCTTTAGAACAGAGGAGTTCTAATTACCCCTTAAGTAAGCTAAAGTAATTTAATGCAATTTAGATGTATTCAACTGTGTAGCTACATTTTGATTAAAGTTATTGTTGGCCTATGTATAATCACATGTTGATTTTTTTTCTTCTCTATCTCTTTAGAGTTAAGGATCAGTTGAATTGTTTTTGTCAGCTTACATTTTAGACACCCATCACCAGTTAACATTCTATTTCCCTAGATTTTATTTACAAGTCTATGACTCAGAGGGGAAAAACACAAAGAAATTCTCCTGATTCTATGAAACATCACTACATTACAATATAGTAATGAAAGGCTATTATGTTTCAGATTGGTCTGTATACTCAAGCTTCTGAAAGAAATGGGTTGCTGAATTGATTATAATTTGTGTGCAATGGACTGTACATGCATGTTAAGCAATTTTCTACGAAATTACACAAAATTGGAACATCACCATAGTAATATTCGATTGTATGCAATTTTAACTAAATGTTATAATCTTAAATAGAAACTTTTTTGATATGTATCACACTCTGTAAAATCCAGTTTTACTGAAAGGAATTTTTAGAAAGAGTGCAAACGTTTATGCAAAATGAATTTTCTAGAATTTACTAGGAATGCAAAAAAAAGTCCAGGCAATTTCAAGTGAGTGTTTAGTGAAAACACTTAAAAGTAGTGTGTTTAAAGGCAGGAGTAGAGTAGATGAGGCTCTCTTCCAGGAGCATGGTACCTTTTCTCCTGGTCTCTATGGCACCCGTCAGTGCTTTATACAGATGCACTCAGTCTTTCATGGCCAGCTGCAGGATCTTAGCCACACATTTCAAGCAAGAATTATGAAAAGGTTCATTTATCTTCCTTGATCCTGCATAGTGAGGACTTTTTAAAGTTAGTATTTTTGCTTCTTTCCATTAAAAAATAAATCTTAAATAGGAGCTCTTCCATTATCCCAAAATAGAAAGTCAACAATACTTCAGCTCACTCCAAACCATCTGTTTACACTCATTTCTATCGCAAACTTCTCAGTCATTTGCATTTTGCCCAAGCTGTCAGTTCTTCCTTTGCCAACATTAAATAACATCCCACAGTTGTGGTAGTTCTTTTCAGTCATAGTGCTAGAATAAATTTTCATCAACAGAGAGAACATCTTAAGATAGCTGTATGTATATCTGAAAATTATGTAAAAAGCAAGTAGTGCAGAAAGGCTATGTTGTTTAATACACTGTTTTTAAAATTTGTGTCATTAACCATATACAAGCTATACAATGCAAATGTAGACATTTCTTTAGTATAACTTTGCCATGTAAATAATGCTGTCTGCATTCTCCACACAACACGAATTTATCATTTCTCCTCAATTTGTTAGAAAGAGCTCTATTACTATTATGGGCTAGATAAGACTGAGATCATTAGCATCTAAAACCAGATTAAAATCTCTTATCTTTCCTGGTTTAGATTTTTTAAGTAGTTTCCCTATTTCTCATGAGGATATGCTAAATAAATAAGGAAAAAAATCAAGCAATGAAAACTGTCTTATCAAAAGATATAATATTCTTTTTTTCATGTATTTTCAAAACCATCTCCTCCCTTTTAACTTTAGACATACTGAAGTATTTTGTATTACTTTTCAGTGTCATTAATGTACCCTTATGCATAATGTGCAGTGAAAAGAGATCTTATATGAAGAAACAGGAAGAAAGAATGACCCAAAAGAAATGAAAAATACTTTGCTAGTCACTTAAAAGCAATAGATCTCTTGAAGACTGTTTTAAAAAAAGCTGGTTATTGACCAGGTTTTGTTACAGATCTTTGAAACCTGGGGATGATAATATTAGGGCTTGATAATGATAAATACATGAAGCTGTGCCCAGAAATATTTGTCCTAATAACTAATTTTAAAAATTGACAAACTTGAAAGCACTTATAATGTAATCAAATATGTTTTCCCATTCATATTCCATCTACCATCTGTTGTCTACAGTAAAGATTACAGAATTAAGTTGACACATTTGGCTGTATTCATTTAGAATCCAAATCATTAAGAAATGAGAGGATTCTTTGTTCTTTCCTTTTTCAAAACATGATCTAAAAAAAGCACCAAACCCCTCGTCATAACAAGTTCTGAACTGTTGGCTGAAGCAAGTCAAGTCATTTCTTATGTAGATAACAGACTGACAGAGACAGCCGCAATGCAGTTTCTTAACACTGCCTTACCAGTGTGTGTTTGATCTCACAAGTACCTCTTTCGGGAAAAGAGATCACTCCATTTCTATTAATGATAAATTTTGCCATTCTAAAGGATTTCCTAAAATAGATGGTGGTGGTGGTTTAAGGGAAACAAGACTGAAAACAGATATATCAGCATACATCTAGAATAATTTAGTTGGCTTCAGTGCTGTGATTTCATGCTTCAACAACAGAACAAAGATATTTTATGGAAAAATTGAAAGGGAATGTGAGCCAGAAATGTATAATGATTATAAAAGAGTTTAGCAAAGGGATAAAAAAGTGAGAAAAGAGAGTGTAAAAAACAACAAATACTCAAAACAATGAGAGGCAGGGAAAAAACACCAATCATAATTTGCTTTTGACTCACTCAGAAATCAGTGAAAAATTCCCCTGTACATCTGGTCATGAGCTGTAAACTGTTGTTGGAAATAGTCTGATGGTCTAAGGAGCCAATATAAAGATTCTTGGTTATTAGCCTGGGTGGCCTGTGCTAGCAGTCTGCTGCATTTCCTCAGGATTAGATACCTAAAAGTTTTAAAGATTACATGTTTAAGTATCAAAAAACTTCAGCATACATCTGCTCCACTTTGCACTTTTATGAACTGAAACTGCAAAACCAACAAATCTGGCAAATTATCTTTCCATTCATATGCAATTTGAACAGTAAGAACAAGGTACTTGGAAGATCTTAGAGATTTCACTTTTTCCATATTCTGGAAAAATCGTAGTATAGGTGAACACTATACGTTTTATTCCGGTAGGGATCTGTTTGTGATTTATGAAAATTTTATTTCTGCTTGCTTTAAAACCAAAGAAAAGAAAATTATTTTTGCAGGTAGTGTTCTGGTTTGTAGCTTTGCAAAACAACTGTCTACTGCAGGTTCTGCTCTATAGTCTCTTATTGATACATGTTATTTTTTAATGGCAGAAACAAAATACAGAGCAGTTGGGTTTTTTTTTTTGTTACAAATACTTCTTTCTCTGTTTAAATCTTAGGAACTAGAAATCAGTCTTGAGTTTCAAGGTAAAAAATTTGTCTTCTCAACAGTTTGATATTAAAAACACTCACCTGAGTTTAGATCATATAATTAATATCCAGTCGTCCTATCTGAAACACTTAATACAGGCAATACAGAGCATCTGAACATTCCAATTGTAATTTCCGAAGTTTGTCATTTTTTGAAGTCATGGGGGTCAGTGATCTGAACACAGAATTTTACAGTGCACACTCAATTAATCAGTTTATTAAATATGGAAATTCACTGTGAAAGCTAAAATGTAGGTCACCTGTTTATAAAAATCACATTTTGCCCTTGAGTTGCTGATGCAGCAGCTCTTCCTCCATTTGTGTCTATCATTCATGTAAAGAAAGTTTTGTACCAGGACCAATATAGCAGTCAATGCATGTGTGCATATATACATAAAATTGAAATAGGAAGACCTATTTTATTTTACTTGTTTTTAAATTATTTAAATGACTCAAGCTAAAGGTTAGCTTGACTAAATTGATAATTTTGAAGAGAAATCAACACAGGGATTGTGTTGAACTCTACAGAGTTTAAAGCAAATATCCATAGTACTTTGGTTTGTAGTTTATCAGTTTGATAAAATGTGAGGGCTTATAATACCCTCTGTCTTACTGTTAATTTATTAGATTTTAGGAATACAGTAATAGTCACAAAAATGGGGACTTACTCCTATTCTTCATTAAGACTACTTCACAGACAAAGAAAAGAGAAAGAAAAAACCCCTTGTCTTTAATGTGGCCTAGAAAAAGGGACAACAGGTATAAGATACAGCAAAGGAGACCTCTTGAACAACAAGCAGTATAGGAAAGCCATAACCAGTAATCACAGAACAATATTTTTCCATTTCCTTCATTCAATTCAGTGAAGTAAAAGCAGCAAGCAAAATCTGTACTCAAATCCACATGGTATTTCTAATCTGTCGAGCCAAAGTGCAAGGCAGCCTTATGTTAAGATCTGATTATTAGAGAGACGCCTCTACCCAAATTAAGGTGCAAATGAGACCATATGCTGAAGTCTATAGTACAGATTTTATTTAACTGTAATTATTTTAACTGTAAACATCAGGTAGGGAGAGAGAGAGAGAAAGAAATAGGAAAAGGAGAAGTGGAGCAGAGAGAAAGAGAGCGATAAAGAGACAGATGAAGTAGAAAGATACCTAGCACTCCTGTGGATCCAGCTGCATCCTGTTGGTCCTCTTCTTCTGGTCTTCTCAGTGGTGAGGGTACCATGAAACACAGCGTTCCATGGGTTCAGTGGGTTAGTATATGGTCAGATACATGTGGGAACACCCAAGTGCCTCCCCTGCAGGGATCGGGGAAGTTCAACAGACTGGATCTGTTGCAGCACTTCTCGATCACATGCAGTCCTCTGGTGGAAGGCCTCAGAAAGGAGTCTGGGGGATACTTCGGGGGTCTTTGATGGTTTATGACTCCTAAGACATGACAGATGCATGTCATGTGAATGTCCTGTGGGAATGACCTTCCCAGGAGTGGGGCCTAGTTTTACAAGCGAGCCAGTTTGTGTAAGGGAGGACTCTCTGCAGGGTGTGTTCTTTATCTGACTTGTAGCCTCCAGTTCTGGGTGTTCACCCCCTCTGATTTTGCCATCACCCCCTAAAAAACCCTCCTCCTTCCCCTCAGTTGAGGGGAAGTGTGTGCAAACCTGGCCTCGGCAAATGAGCCTGTGCTCTATGACCTCCTCCACCTAAAGCCAACCAGAGGTGATTTTCAGGACAGCTGCTGGGTTTGGCTTTCCATATGGATACATTCCTCTCCCTCAGCCTTGTTTACTTCACCTTAGACCTGAGATAATTAGACAACAAGAAAGACACAGACCTGTTGGAGTGAGTCCAGAGGAAGAACATCCATGAAGATGATGAGAGAGCTGGAGCACCCCTCCTAAGAAAACAAGCTGAGAGAGTTGGGGTTGTTCTGCATGGAGAACAGAAGGCTCTGAGGAGATGTCATTGTGACCTTCCAGTACTTTAAGGGGGCTTATAAAAAAGAGGGAGGCTGACTTTTTACACACAGTAGTTAGGCACTGGAAGACGTTATCCAGAAAGGTTGTGGACTCCTCATCCCTGGAAGGGTTCAAGACAAGATTGAGATTGGATGTGGCCATGAGCAGCCTGATCTAACAGGTGGCACCCTTCCTTATGGAGGGGGAGTTGGAACTAGACAATCTTAAAGTCCCTTCCAACACAAGCCTTTCTAGGATGCTCTGACTTGCATATGCACATATTTTAAATATATCTCTAGAAACCTTATGTCTAATCTATAAATAAGAAAATATTTTTATTAGTAATATTTATTCTAAAGATATTTTCTGTATCACAGAATATTCAGACTAATTTGCATGTGGATATCAGAAGCTAACCCCACACAAGCTTAGAAGTGAGAACATAAAATAATAATTGCTAATAATGCTAGTGGAAGACATAATCCAAAGCTGTGAATCATACTGTGAATGCTCCAGAAGATTCATGGCATGTTAAAAGTTTTAAACTGGATCTTAATTTGTTTTCTGTTGCTTTAGTGAGAAGATATGTCTTCTAACCTTATTCAGTGAAAAAGATCTGGCAGGTTTTCAAAACTGTTAGATCTTTTATCTCAACTTCATATTTTGTATATCTAAGCAGGCATTTTTGAGAGGAAGCGCTGGTTTTACAACTTTGTTGTCAGACCGTGTTGCATCTGCCATCTAATCATTAAAATGTTTTTCAAAAAGACTAAAGATAGTTCATCAAACAAGAAAAGAAAATACTAATTTCCATTAGAGGCAGTTGAAGGAAGAAGGAAAGGACATCATTATTGTAAACACTTTAGTGAATTTTTCCTTGTTTCATTTTCTGCCAGCTGTGATTTCAATGAATATCTAGTCCTGCAAAATTTCACACACATGAGTAGTTCTCATTGCTTTTAAATTAATTACCGTCATGATAAAACTATCAGCAAGAGACAGGCTATATGGGATGGAATCTATACCTGTTGCTTAATTTCTTCCAGGAAATGTAACCTCCAGCTGGCTATGTAAAATGGAGCTTAAACCTCTTTTTGACTCTAAAAGTTTGTAGAGTATTTCTTGTTTATTTTGAACTTCTTAAATATTATAATTATGTTCTTGTTTGTTTCTGTTCCTTCTTATTCCTAAATGAATTTTACATCTGTGATATTTCAGATTTTATTGCCAAAAGAAGAGCTAAATTACATTAAATGGTAAGGAAAAAAGACTAACAGCTGAAAAATATTCTTCAGCAATGTTACCAAATTGCTAAGTGGGTAAGAGTAGACTCGAGTGTCAAATACTTAGGAAGTGAACAACTCTTACCCTATTCTGTCCTCATATATATGAAGTTAATTTATCTTAGTAACAGAGAAACAATTCTCCGCAGGTTTTCTATACAAACTCAGGCTGTCAGCATGCATAAAACTGCCAGTGGGTTGGAATTTTTTCTGAAGAATACTTCTGACACTGTCTATTCAGTTATGAGGTAGAAAACAATTTAGAAAACAAGATTTTGAAGATTTTTTTTTTTTGCACAGTTCACATCATCCAAATTCTGTAGATACTTACACTGATGATTTCTAGTGCTTGATTTCAGTACAACTACACAGTTTTACAGCAGATAAAGACTTTAAGAGTTTGGTAGTCCTGTATTCTTCTTGCTTAGGAAATAACATCTCTTCTTTCCTCTGTAGTAGTCTGAACAACATACTGTACTTTTGTGAACTGAAGGATGCACTTTTCAATCTGTGAATCTGATTCTTTGTAAATCCCTCAAAATTAAAATTATGTGCAGTCATGTAACTGCTTATGTCTTTGGAAAGGATTTATTTTTTTCATACTATTAAATGAAGGAGATGAAACTCAAGAAAGTGAGTAACAGCCTCTGATCTGATGTCACTTTTCTCAGCCCAATTCAGATTGGTTATGCTCAGCAGGAGAAAAAGTGCAAGTGAATAGGGTTTATTTCATTCTGAATTGTAAAAAGGATTTAGGACTGCAAAACTGAATGTTCTGCTGCTGATAAAATTTAAAAAAAAAAAAAAAAAAACTAGGGGAAATTCTTTAAGATTCACTTAAGTTGCACCAGGAAGGTCTAAGAACATCAATCCTGGTATACAAGGGCAACCATTACGTACATTACTGGGGTCAGCGAGGAAAGGTAAAACTGAATTATTAGTGTCCTGGTTAAAAGAAGAGTGGTGATTAAAATCTGGGCCTCCGGTTTATAGAGATTTTCTCACTGCAGGTGAATTTAATCAGAAAAAAAAAAAAAAAAAATCTGGATTTTTTAAGGTTTCTCTGTCACTTTTAGTAATGACATGTGTACTGTCAGTCCATGGCTATTTTAATCATCCCATAAACTCCAAAAATATGCAAACCTGTGAGTGCCCAGAAATCATTTCACTATCTGTATCCGTCAGACTTCCACTAGTAAGAAAACAATGATGTGTGGTAGAAGCTACACTGGAAAGTAAGAACATAAATAGGAGCATAGCATTGACAATGTGAAGATTATTCATGTGTTTGGAAAGTTACTGCAGGAGCAGAGTCAAAGAGAGGTGACTCAACCTGCTCCTCTGCCTGTATAGCTGAAACAGATATTTCTGTGTTCCTTTTGACATGACAACCTGAGAAGGAAAGGTATGTTTAAAGAACAAAACACATAGAAACGAAAAAGAAATCAAATACTGTTTATAAAGGGTATCTAAATACGGACAGTCACTACCTGCTCCGTGTTCCAATATCCTTTACAAAAAAGAATTTGATTTTAATCTTTAAAAAATTATTTTTAAAAGTGAGCTCAGAAATGTAATGCAATATATGGATCCAAGGAAAACAAAATATATGACAAAGCACTGATAAAGCCTTCTTTGTTGAGCTGAAAGGACCTATGCATTTTGAAAGGGATAGAGAGAATGCATTTGTTATTTTCTTTTCTGAGATGTAATAGCATAGCAATCTCGGAAGATGAGGTCAAATACTTCTTTTTTGACACTGATCTTTCCCCTTCATCTCAATGCTTGATAACTATATGTAACTATAGCTACGTATGTCTTAAGAATTTTCAAAACTGTAATGATTTGCTTTGCTAACGAAACCACAACAAGAAACAAGGCAGTTTTTGTTTACCACATCTCTGTGTAGAAGGGAGCAACAAGGATCTATTTGATATAATTTACGCCTTTATAATATTTTCCACCTTAAGGTAATTATTTGAAAATTAGAGCATTTCAAACTTTTTTTAGACCACAGACCATATTTTAGATCACCTAAATAAATAAAAATTATTTATTTTATGAAACAAAAATACTATGACATTAATAATATTTTGTAGGAAAAAAGGAAAAGAAATGAAAATACAGTTTTAAACATGAGAAACATAATTTAACTGCAATATAACTGCAAAGAACTATTCTTAATCAGTTTCCTTCATACCTACAACTTACAGTGTAAAAGTCTTCCCTCATACTGTTTTTTATTTCTTTGTGGTTTGTTTTAGATGTTCAATGCCATAATAATTATAATATTCTTCTCTTTCTGAAAAGGACTTTGAAAGTTTTCTTGGACACATCTGCTCCATTACAGACTTTGGAAGACTGGTATGTGAAGTGGATAACTTTTTCAACATGACTGCTGTAGAAGTATGTATCAAAGTTTTTTGACAACATGACTATATAAGAGATTTCTTTTTTTCTAAAGAAATAATAGAAAGGAAAGATGAAAAAGGTTCAACTTAAAATTATGTAGCTTTTAATTTCTTGCTGAATCTTGCCATTCAGCAAGATTTATGAAACTAAATAAAGAATCTAGCTGAAATGAAAATTGATGTAAAAAGTACAGATAAATTTATGATGAGGACATTTGAGAATCATGTGCTTTGTGACTATCATCTTTATACAAACATTATTAAATCTAGAGGAAAAACAGAAGTGTGTCCTTTTCCCTTCCCTTCCCTTCCCTTCCCTTCCCTTCCCTTCCCTTCCCTTCCCTTCCCTTCCCTTCCCTTC